>JABCKB010000898.1:0-14473 GCA_013184455.1 Fusarium continuum | reverse complement strand
CCCAGAATCCCCTGCCCTTTCTGCCTATCAGATACCTGCCGCAGAATCTACAGGCCTCAACTGCTGAAGAGTAGTTCTGCTCGCGGCTGCACCACCCGCAGATGATGCGGTTGGCCCATTCATTGATGTGATCTTCTTGGCTGTCATGGCACCTATCACAAGCATGTACACGGCTGCAGCATGAGAAGCGGAACCACCGGTAGGACTTGCGGTAGTGCGAGCATGCACCTTTGTTGGGAAGTTGATCTCCCGCGTGGAGACCCAGCTTCTCCTGTTTCCTACGTGGCCCCGTGGTCGGCGGAGGAAGGGAGCCAGGGGTGATGAAGAGGAACTTGACTTCGGGAATCTTGAAAGTGAAATGACCATGGCAGTCTCTGCAGACATTGGTAACGGATGAACCGCGTACCGAAACTAGGCCAGGGGCCGGAGTAGAGCATCTCTCGCATGTCGGAACAAAGGTGCTGGGAAGCATATCTGCCACTTTACATCCAGCCAGGTCGAGGAACCCTGCCCTTGTAGAGTGTTCATGAACCAGCGTAGGCCTGTACTTGACGGCAAACGGTGTAGCACACTTCTTGCAGCTTGTCGTCTTCTCGACGTCAGGCTTCAGGCCCGTGACCTCGTTAACTGTCTTGCACCGCTCGCACTTGACACTGATACCCAGGATGGAAACCTGGAGTATTTCGATGCCGTGCAACTCAATCGAAGGGAACGACAACATGGTGCCACACTCAGGGGTTTCACCAGGCATGGTGACCTGCGGTTCCTTTTCTTCTTTTTCCAAAGCAGCACCTCCTTCATCAGCCTCATCAGAGCTGGAGCTCTCCTCTGATTCATCTCCTTCAATAAGATTCCACTCAGGAGGTCGCGGGATTACCTGAATATGACTGCTTTCGGGTTTTGACTCGGTATCTTTTATATCTTGCGGTTGGTCTTCAGGCACAGGGGCAGCTGGTTCAAGCTTGGGTGCCTGAGCTTGTGCCTGCTTAGCCAGTTTGTGGATGTTCTGTGCGAGGTAGTTGAGATGGCTCATAAGAGACATCTGCTGCTGCTCTGCTGCCTTCTCACAAAAGAGATCCTCCACCGGCTCCGCGTCCTCAGATTCGACATTATTGAGCTGAATACGGAGGTTCTGTAGGGGATAGATCAACGGAATGATCAGGTGAAGACTCCTGACGGGCTGCAGTCCTGGCGGAAGCTCCGAACGCTTCTGCGGCTGCAGCGGCAGAGTATACACAACACCATCAGGAGAACGACGATACTCGGGCGTCCTCTTCATACGCGCCTCGAGCTGACGAATCTCAAGAGCACGCCGCTCCTTTGCAGCGGCGATTTCGTCTCTCGTGTACGACGGTTCTGGAACATATGTAAAGGGAGCCGGGGTAGGTTTTGGCGGATCTGGCTCAGACACCTGCTTGGGCTGGGTCGATTCCTGTGCCTGAGCCTCTTGTACCTCCGCATGCCTCGTGTCTTTGAAAGTCACGAGCTTGACAGTCTCGGCCTTTTGCTCAGACAGAAACTTTTCCAGGTTCTTGTCTAACTCTCGCGTGTGGGCGAGCAACGTAGCCCCAGGTCTCTCCTCCACGAGTCCATCCCATCCTCTCTCGATGTTGATACCGAAACCCCTCGGAATGTCTTTGTTTTTCACATGCAGCACCGGCTTCTCATCCGGATATGCCTGTGGGACACGGACATCGCACTCGAGGGCAGCTAGCTCAAATGGAAAGTCGGGATCTGAGGGTTTGATCTTGAACAGCAGTGAAGCTGCACCGTCTGGAGCGGTGATTTCCTTCGGCGAATAGCGCCGCCGCAGCTGCTCGATCTGGTATGTCCTAGGATCCTGGGTCTGCGATTCTGGCACAGGCTTGGGAACGACTCGAGATGACGAGGCTTCAGCCACAGCCTGTTTACGGGTCTGCGGTGAATTTTGCCTGTTTTTGGTAGAGATCATGACGTTTAAAGGAAGTGGGCAGTCGCTGGCCAGTTGATGGAGGTATTTTGGTGGTGGTTAACGTTGAAGATCAGCGAGTGACGTGAAACGAACCCAGACGCCGCGCAAACAAAGAACGGGGTTGTATAGGTAGCCTAAGAACAATGGCTCTGAATAATATTGGAGAAATGAATACCTAGAAACAGCGAGAAGTTGATGTTTTATTAATGTATTTTATTATCGTGATGTTGGTGATGGAGTGGCGGGCTTCTCCACAGTCTCTGGAGCTATTCCTTACGTGAGCAGAATAAAACTCGTTAACTCGAATTGGAGAGTGACTCACGGCGCGTCATAGCCTCTTCTAGGTAGATGAAGGCATTTCAGCTCAAAACGTCAATTTACTATTCGGCAATTTAGGTATTCTATCTTAGTTGACTCATATTAACTTTTACTATTTCGAATTCACAATGAGTCAACTTGGGAACATGAGATTGGGATGGTCCCTAAATGAGATGCAAGTGGCCTTGGGTGAGGAGACCTTGCTGAGAAGTCTGAAAGACCAGCAGTCGAAATCAAGCTTAACGCCCAATACCGTACTCTAGTTTATCACTGGCTCACGTTTAATTGATGCAGCATGGAAAACTATCTGTTCCCATAAGTTTAATACGGTCATCCTGTTACAAGCCGTAAAAGATGGCACCGTTTCATCCCCATTCATCCCCGTCAAGAACAAAGCGAAGCACACACACCAATTGATTTAACCTAACCACGATCTAACAAACCAAGCCAAGCCGCGTCCCTTTCTAGGGCTATTCGCGAGGAGAGGATTACATCTACTACTATTGGCATTTAGAATCTAGCTCTGGCTCGAGGTCTGAGCAGTCTGTCAAAGCCAGCCACTCGTGCTACCACAGATGTTGAACCAGTCTGGCCGCACAAGACGGTCCACGCGGAGGACACTCGCATAAGCCGGGGCAATGCAATGTAATATTTGTTACTCTGTAGACTCGACAGAATATACCTAGCCTAGCATGAAGCTGCTGCTGCCGCTGTCTCACAAAAACAAAGCAAACTATCGGCTGCGGTCCCTCCCAAGATCACACCCGCATCGTCGATCGAGTTTGCTTGATTCTTGCTTGCAGACGGGAAACGACTCGATGCATGAAGCCGGCCGGAAGGACGTCCGTTTGGGTGTCTGTTGCTCGTGAGGAGTTGGGACGAGATCATTGGAGCAGGTTCTCAGTTTGAATGAGAGATGAGAGAACATGCCACTTTGGGGGGAGTCACGGGGGTTGTGCCTCGCGGGGCTGTGGCTGACAGATCGACGTCGGTGAGAGGTACAGTCAGGATGTACATGCGGAATATATCAAGGACAGGGACAACAGTATAGGTTATGTTGGTGGTACTTGGGAGCCGTCGACAGGGGTTCAGGCTAAAGCGATGTAATGTATGTTGCAAGCCCGCGGTGGCTGAGATCTATCACAAGTCTATTAATGACAGAGCATACCGAGTTCTTGGCCGTGATACGAATCGATGGGGGTTGTGATGCTGCCCGATAATCTCGAGATGACCAGCTGCGAGAGCCTGAGTGTGAATCTGACGATGAAGAATCAGGTTTGTTGTCTTAACTAATGTGATAAGTATGGTTATATTGCAACACGAGGCGGTGATGTCGTGGCACCAGAAGAAAGGCCATCAGCCAAACTTGAGTTTGATCTGGTGAGCACACGGTAGAGAGAACGTGGCTATTGACCGTAACAAAGAAGCAAAAATAGAAGAAGAAGAAATTGAACCAAGTCAAATGAGAAATCACCAAAATCATCAATTGACAAAGACACTTGACAGCTCTGCATCGATGGGGTCTAGTCTGGTCTGGTCACTACGTCGCATCGCATGTAGGACAAAGCAAGCAAGCCATGAGCCGGCGTCACGACAATAATGCAATGTAGTTAGTAATGTCTTTGTGAGAATTTCTTTTTTCCTTTTTCTTATTTCTTTTTCTTTTCTGCATAAAAAAACGGTTCGTCGCATAAAAAAGGCGCCGTTTGTTGACCCGTGATAGGCAAAAGAATGGGCTAGCGAGTGCGACAAGTGGGTTGAAACATGGAGTGAGTAAAGAGGCTTATTATTGTTGTTGTTGTTGTCTAAGGTGTGGAGAAGATGGGTGAGGTTGAGGTTGAGGTTTGAGGTGATGGAACGGTGGGTGTCTCATGTAAGCCCGAGAAAGGAACCAAGAAACAACCTGCCATCTTAATTATCATGGTGTATATATTAATTGACAGGAGATGGTGGGAGGGAGTGTGCATCTCGAGGTGAAATGGATGCCGAGAGTTGTGGGAGTGACGAGTGACGAGTGGCAGAGTGGGAGGAAGTGGGATGGGGACGAACAACTCAGCAAATTGAGAGCAGATGACCGCCCGGGGACGGCCTGTTACAGAGGCCATAAGTTAGTGGGCGGTGAGGCCCGGGAACCCGGTGCTGTGTGGTGCTGTGTGGTGTTGTGCTGTGCTGCGCTGTGCTGTGATGCGCTGTGATGCGCTGTGTTGTGCTGGGCGGATGCTTGCTGAATTTCCTGTCCAAGACCAGAAGTACCGTACATTTTGATTAATTTTTTAAATAATTCAAATGCTGAATTATTATTCGCTAGTTTCTGATTTTATTTTATTTTCCATACTGGCGCAATTGTTCCAGTTCAACCGGTAGATAATCCATCCATTAAATATCTCCTTCTCTATCCAATGGGTTGAGAACTATACTTGTCCCTTTATCTTGCCCAGTTTCACAGCGCTGCTGAGTATAAATAATGATTTTATCTGAAAGATATCTTATTAATTATTTAGATGGTGATTATCCGAATATTTAGTAGGAATCTACTTGATCCAATCTAATTAATTTCTCTGCTGTAAATTCACCGTCCAAAATTCCCCACGCTCACTCATATGCACGCCATCTGGCCTGCATCAAACTCACAGCAACGCAACACCAACAAGCCCTTGCTTGACTGACTCACATGCCCCCCTCAGTGGCGATAGCTCACAGCGGGCATAGTCATCCTCGGATTCAGAACATCGGTGAGGGCCTCTTTGGGGGGGCACAGTTCCCACTGACGGGCCGTTTTCCCTTCTTGGTCTAAGTCACGGCAACGGACTCGACGGTACGCGCCGTAGTCGACGGTAGATAAAATCCAGATTCACGACATGCGGTCCAATAGATGCGATACGTACGGCTGGCGGACGGTCAGTGGCTGTGTCAGTGTGCGACGCTCCGCCGCGGCGAGGCTGCCTGCTGAGGCGTTGCTGGTGATACACACAAGAGATGGGGAGAACAGTGGATAATCTTGTTGTCTTTGCCCATCTCACATGTCTCAACAGACTCTGGGGTACAATCAGACGGTCTGCCCGCCAAAAGACAAAAGTGAAGTCATCTCGTTGCCCTAGCCATGGACCATGAATGAACACTAAGCGTTTGTTTATTCATCCTCGGTAAAGTAGCTACACCGAGCATCAAATCAAGCGCTTTTGCGTGACCAAATTTGGGTCACGCTTCGCCTCTCAGATTCGCCGCAACACCATGCCATGATGGCGCCCCACGTCAACAGACCCCAATCATCTGCCTCAATTAACCTCACCCAAGCTTCGCCAGGTCAGGGTCTGAGTACACTTTTTGTCTCACACGCCTTTCGATCATGGAAGATGTCTCTGGCTGTTAATATCGAGATAAATTTGTTGCATCATATGAGCACAAAACAACACGTACGAGGATCCGACAACTGGTCTGTGTCCATGTGAATGCCCTCATCCCGTGAGGCCCAACGTCACCTCGGCTCCGGATGCTGTTTTCCCTTGTGTTGACCCCTTTAGCTGACTTGAAACTTGATGTCATGTTCGAATGACGCTAAAATCAGGGTCTTTTCGGGGTTGTTCTTGGGATCTTGCTTCTCACATGCAGATGGCATCTCGAGACAAGTTTGGGTTCATCAAAGATGATTGCGAAAGAGATGACGTAGACGGAAGAACAAGCCGGCCTAAACAATCGTAGCTATTATTGTCTCGAGTAGTCCAACATGTAAGTTACCAGCTGCTACTACTGCAAAGGACGCAATGTTATTTCGTCGTGCTCATTCCATCAAAGACATTTCCTGATTGGCTCTCGTATACATCGTGTTTTCTCAGCTCGCATTCATCGCTTTCTACGCGCAGGGCCACGCAACTAGGGTAGTTTTGACAGCCAACCAGAATGCCTCCCGTTTCTAGGACAATCATCCAGACACTCTGCTGGGAATATCTTCATGCTTGGCAACGTATCCGTCGCTTTCAAAAAATAATGAAATGCGTGGCCTAGATGTTGAAAAATGTATATAGATTAGGAAGCAGAGCAAGTCAAGGGTCTACAATCAGATCTCATCACGTATCCCATCTTCAAGGCTTTCAAACAACCGCAATTTACCAAAATGGCAGATGAAGAGTCCATCTGGATGTATAATCCATCCTTTCCCTTGGCTGTGATAGGTACCGTTGTCTACAGCATCGTCTTCCTTGTCCTTGCATATCTCACCCTCATCAAGTATCGAGCTTGGTTCTTCATCGTTGTTGTTGTAGGCTCGGCCATTGAGGTCGCCGCCTACATTCTCAGGATCTATTCCGTCAAGAACCAGTCCGAGATAGTGAGTTGGTTTTCCAAAACCCTCTCTTTCTCTCCAACTAACATAACAGACCCCCTTTGTCTTGACTCTCACTTACACCGTCCTCGCCCCTGTCCTTATTGCAGCTGGCAACTACCTCCTCATCAGCCGTCTAATCCTCGCCGTACTCCCTCCGTCCCGCCATCGAATTCTCAAAATTCCAGGTCAACGTCTCACCCCCATCTTTGTCGCCTGCGATGTCATAGCCTTTCTCATCCAGGGCGGTGGCTCTGGAATCGCGAGTTCCGATAACTGGCAAGGCGAGATGGAAAGAATTGGGGTCAAGGTGCTTATAGCCGGTCTAGCATTCCAGCTTCTCGCCTTCTCTATCTTCCTCTGCGTTTTCCGACGCTTTCATGTTCTTGCGGGTCGTATGGCTGTCGACGATGCGCCAAAGGGTTGGCAAAAGGTGGTGCTTGCAGTGTATATCTCGAGTGTGTTGATCATGGTACGTTCTCCCCGCCTTCTCACGACGTAAGTTGACTCGATAGATCCGCTGCGTCTTTCGCGTCGTTGAGTTTGCTGGAGGAGTAGACTCCTATGCATTCAACCATGAGTGGCTCTTCTGGGTTTTCGAGAGCTTGCCAATGGTCGGCGCCATCGGTATTTTTTGCATTTACCACCCAAGCCGATATTCGGGGGGACTTGGTGCCCGACGCAAGGTTATCCAATCTGAAAACATTGTTGAGCTGGCTGAGGGACGGAAGTAGTCATGTCCATGGTCGTTCGGCCAGGGGAGAAATCGGGGTGAGGGTAGTGCGAGTCAGAAGACGGTCCTGGGGGTGTTGCGCTGGTGCTATAGCAATGGAGTGCTTGGGTTGGGAAAGATATTTTGCTGCTTAGTTTGGAGTATAGGCTGTTTCCCTTGTCTTAAAAGAATCGGATTCATTCATCAATGGTAATATATTTCAGAGAATCTACCTGAAGGCTAAAGATAGCGTATCCTCCTCTGGCAATACTGCTCTTCCGTTGCTTAGGAAGAAAGGCATCCACACCTGACCTTCATCGTCAAAAGAGTAGTTGAGGCTGTTGATAAGCCTTAGGGGCCATTCGCCGTACTTGCAGTACTTCTGAGGAAGCTTCTTCAAAATCTGTTGAACCCAAACCTTGGACATGGCTTTTCTGCAATAGTACCCTTTCTTACCCAATGAAGAGCGCTTGTCCCCTTCGACCGCTTTCCGGCTCATGACGAACTCGAGCACAAGCATGTGCATTATGACCAGTTGTGAGGCGTAGTTGTCGGGGTCGACAAATGCTGCGAAGTCGTTGCTGCTGAGCTGGCCAAGCCCATCGTAAAGGAAGGCAAGTTCATGATAACCTAACAATCAGCAATGGTGCAATCAAACGAGTTTGGCAGACAAACTTTCAGCAGGATTTGTAGGCGCTAGGGTAGCAATTTTTTGCATGTGTGCCAGATATTGTAGCTCAGCAACGCTATGGCATAGTGGACCAAGTTTCTGTATGCTCTGGCAGAATCCCTCGGCGATGAATTTGTCCAGATAGTGGTTTGGCTCATTATCCTTTTGAACAATTGCCTTGATCCTCTCAAGGTAACTCACTCTCCCGAATGTCTTGAAGATGGTGTGGTCAAGGTCGACATGAGGTTGTGAGCCAACGAGCCAGCCTGAAACGATGAGTTTATACAAAGGACAGGCAGAGGAAACTTACAGCCCCTGACCATTGTGAGGAAATCAGTGAGCCCGTCGGTCATATAGGCAGACTGAAAGGTCAGGTTAAGCATAGCACCAAAAGCTGCTTCGACGTCCCGGTTGGTGAGATCAGGCTTTGTTAGGTATTTGTTCAAAGCACTGATTGCAATAACTCGATGCTTCAGAGCGGATTTATCGTGTCCAGATGGTGTTATTAGACCTAGATGAGATGCCCCGAGGCCGAGCATTGAATGCAATAAGAAGTCGTACTACCTGTGTTAGTTATATTATACATAAAACGCGAGCAGCTGTGTCATTTGACCGACCTCGTGTGAAAGTTGCGAAGCCTTCTGCCACACGGTAAACCCATCGATAGGCAGAGGAGGATACGCTTCAAAGAGGAAGTGTCGAAAAAAGTTTAGATCATTGGCATCGAACATGACGGGATCGCTTCGCAATGGTCGTGAGATGATGGCTCCCGAGTTTTGGCCACCAGGCTTATTCAAGTATTCGCACTCTAGGCTTAATCGACGACAGGCACCGCATTCTGGTGTGATCAAGTCGCATTTTACTCTTCTTCGCTTACAACTAGAGCAACCTGCTCGAGACTTGGTGTGGCCTTTTCGAGGGATAGGGCGCCTCTTGGTGACGGCAGTTGAAGTGCTGCTATCAGCTAAAGATCCTGATGAGGCAGACACAGTAGTCTCAGAAGACTTCATTGGGGATTTGGGTCCTAAGATTGAGGCTGGGATTAAGTTGAGGTTCTCGAGATTCATTCATTGAATTATAGTCATGTGTAGATTGCGTTCGTTCAAGTAAGCCAAGGGAAATGAAGTTCTTCCGAGCCCTGTCAGACAGAGTTTAAGTCATCCAATCACGAGCGCTCTATGAGGACATTACTCCGTCTCAACAAACAACATCAGGTATGAGGAATATACAGCACTTTTGATTATACATCCATGGATATCATCTACCTGCATAACCGATCCTCAAGAACGACAAGATTAGACAAGCATGTGTTCATTCATTGCTCATCTATCCTTACTCTAAAAGTCGTTGTCGTCTGCTCCAGACACAATCACATTGTTGACCTTCAAGACCATGCGACATAATTGTGTGGCCAGCTGAAGCTGTTGCTTCTTACCGATCAGGGGATCGATAACAAAGGCATCCCTCATGTTGTTATCTCCACGTCCCATACAGTCGACACCCAGTCTTCCTCGGCCCTCGGGGCCAGCCTTCACCTGCTGGCTCTTGATCTCTGCAAGAGTAGCGATGGGGTTCAGACCGCTGTTCTCGGCCAGGGTCATGGGAACGGTGTCGAGAGCCTCGGAGAAGGCACGCATAGCGTACTGCTCAAGGCCGGGGGTCTTGACGGCCTCGTCCTCAACAGCCATAGAGCAGGCAATCTCAGCGGCACCACCACCGTAGACGACACGGTTGTCGCGAACCAGGTTCCGCACCACACAAAGAGCATCGTGCAGAGATCGCTTAGCCTCATCGATAATCTAAGTGTGTTAGCATCGTTCTTGTTGATAGGAAGAGACGAGACTCACCATCTTGTTGCTGCCTCGGACAAAGACTGTCACAGCTCGGGTGTTGGCGCACTCCTCGATAACAAGCATCTTCTCCCGTGTTGTGCCGAAAGACATCTCTCGTACAACACCAGCCTTGCCCAGCTTTTCTGCGGTGAGGTCCTCGAATCTGGGAACTATTCGACCGTTGGTAGCAATAGCAATCAGCTCAATCTCGGGTCCGCCGACCCATCGAACGGCTGGCAACTCGTTCTGGAGCAGGAGATGGTTGGCCTCATCATCGAAACCCCACTGGCAGATGGCCAGGTTAGCACCAGTGTCCTTGATCTGCTGGATCATCTCGATGAACTTCTCCTTCTCGTAGTTCTGTAGCTTCTTGAACTCTTCGACGCTGGTGATATCGAGGTGGTGCTTGGTCTTGGGCTTCGGGGGCTCGAATGCGCAGGTGAGGATGGCAATCTTGGCGTCGTGCACTTCTGAAGGCATCTGAGGGTGGGAAAAGTCCTTATCAACAATAACGCCCTTGACGAGGAGGGTGTCCTCGAGAGCACCTCCGACCTTTCCGTCTACCTTGATTAATTCGAAGTCCACATCCTTTCGCTCCAAGTCCGCAACGGAAAGAACGGCGTCAACGGCAATGTTGGCAAACTGGTCATGGGACTTGGACACAATCTTGCTACCCAAACTTGTTCGCGCCACCTTGACGAGATTAGAAGTCTCCTCTCGCGAGAACTCAATAGTGTCTGAAATGTTATCTAGCTCGGCAACAGCAATATCGCAAGCTTGGTCGTAACCGTCGGCAATTCGAATAGGGTGGATTCCCTTGTCGATGAGGTCGGCGGCCTGCTCCAGTAGAGCACCAGCGAGGACAACGACACCAGTCGTACCGTCACCAATCTCATCATCTTGCGACTTGGAGAGCTCTACTAGTAGCTTAGCGACGTGGTTGGTAATCTCCATCTGCTGAAGGATGGTAGCGCCATCGTTCGTCACGGTGATATCTCCGTCGGGGGAGATGAGAATCTTGTCGAGTCCACGAGGGCCAAGAGATGACTTGACAATGTTTGCGACGGTACGAGCGGCGAGGATATGAGACTTGACGGCTTCGTTGCCAAACTGGCGCTTCTTCTTTCCCTGACTAACGAATGTTAGGCAATTTGAAATTAACGGTGAGGATCGCAACGATGATGAACGCACTCTCTAACGACAATGAAAGGTCGACCTTGCTCATCCTTCATCACCGCCGCTATCTTTGTCAGCTGGGAACCGTCATCATGGCAGGTCGTCGCATATACCGTTCGACACATCCAAATCTGTCCCCTCGTTAGCTACCCCTCGCCCCTCGTTATCAAAGGTGTGCGGCACTCACTCAATGAATCCATCTTGACTGTGACTTGTCCACCCGTGGGGAGCTGTATCCGCTAGATTAAGGGCGTTTACGGCGATGTCGAAATGTCCCACGAAATATGGTGGCGGCCCGGAGCTTCTATCGTTTTCTTGATCAATCCTCCCACCTCAATTTTTTGAAGATTTGGGTGCCTGCACACCGATTCCCGGCGCGGGGAAACGAGATAGTCCGAGCGATCAGGGGCTTGGGCTCTGGACCCCGCCAGGCTTTCAGCGGCTCAAATGTGACTTCATAGGGAACCCCACCACCAGCTTGTGCCCCGCCAATCGTCTATGCATCATTAAAGACAGTCATAATCCAAAGCTTGGAACAAACTCACTGCGCACATATTTTGTAAATGCTTCTTACAGAAGTCCGAGGTTATTTCCCCCCCCTATATAATCACTGGAACCCCCTCTATTCCCAGTTCTCAGACCTATACTCTTTGTTCTCCGATACCCGCTGCGAACCGGACGTAAACCCAGCTTCTGCCTTACCGACCCAGTTAAACAAGATGTCGCGCCATCGCATCGTTCACACGTTCGATACGAACGAGATCGTATCCGAATTCGACGGTGATGACTATGAAGAGGAGGTGGAGGATGAACTAAGTCCAGAGGACCGCCAGGCCATGGATCAGGGAACTGCAGAGGTCCGTAGGGCTCTGGGAACCGAAGCAAGCAAAGTGACGAAAGTGCAAATCGAAGAGGCCTTGTGGCATTACTATTATGATGTCGACAAATCAGTCACATACTTGCTGAAGACATTCATTGCCCCAGCCCCAAAACCAACCAAGAAAGCCCCAGAAGGTATGTCAGTCTCTTTTTCTGCTTCGCGACGCCTCTTGGGGACTGGAGCAGACCACGAACGTCTGTCAAACG
Source organism: Fusarium continuum (assembly GCA_013184455.1). Taxonomy (NCBI): domain Eukaryota; kingdom Fungi; phylum Ascomycota; class Sordariomycetes; order Hypocreales; family Nectriaceae; genus Fusarium; species Fusarium continuum. The sequence continues at coordinate 2,410 of JABCKB010000898.1, read as the reverse complement.
GATACGTCACTAGCATGGACACTCCACCGGTCGACAGAGTTCCTTCATGGTATTTTAACGATATGCCATGGTTGAACGTGCCTCGAGAACGCCAAGCCGTCTTCATCGAGCCTGAAGGACCTCGTGGAGGACTGTTGGGAGGAGGCGAGGGTACTCCTAAGATGTCAAAACTTCAGGCTCTTGCGGCTGCTAGGAAGAAGAAGACCGAGGAGAAAAAGGAGCAAGAAAAGGCCGAAAGAGGCCTTGAAAACCTTTACATCGCCGACTCACAAAAAGAGAATCAACCACCTTTGAGCCAGAGACTTCAGGCTCCCAAGCCCACGCCTCAAGTCAACTCCCCACTCAGTGAGAAACCAGCAGAGCGAGAGGCCGCGGCCGAGAACAACAAACATAACGGCGCTGAGTCTGTGCCCAAGAATGAATTCGTCGACGAGGCTATTCCAGAGGTTGTGTCTCAAGCTACCCCATCCGCCTTTGCTCGGACGCTTTTTGGATCTGCTCCGGCCAAAACCCACAGGCCCGATATTTTTGCTATGCCTTACACATCCTCTTCCTCTTTTCTCGCCCAAGCTTTTGCCGAGCCCAGCCCAGATGACGTTGTGCTCGCAGCCCAGGCGAAAGGTTCGAGTTTTGCAAGGACGAAATAATGGGCTAATCTAATTCCATTCAGCGGGCAAAAAGCCAGCCGCAAAGGTCACCAAGAAACCTCAAAAAGAGAAGGAGAAGGATATCTCCGAAGCTGGAAAGGACGTCGCCGGGCTCAAGATTGTCGAGGCACCCCCACCTAAGAGCAAGGGACTTGATGTTCTCAAAGAGTACGAAAACAGCTCCAACAAGAGGAGTATCAGTTTTGTTGTAGTTGGTGAGTCACCTTTTTGTGTGTTTGTGTGTGTGTGAGCTATACTGACCAGCCAGGACATGTCGATGCCGGCAAAAGTACCCTAATGGGTCGGCTGCTGTTAGAACTCAAGTTTGTTGAGAAGCACACCATTGATCGGTATCGAAGACAGGCCGAAAAGTCTGGCAAGCAATCCTTTGCCCTTGCATGGGTAATGGATCAAAGGAGTGAGGAGCGAGAACGAGGTGTGACCATCGACATTGCAACAAATCACTTTGAAACGGAGAAGACGAGTTTCACTATCCTTGACGCACCAGGTCATCGAGATTTTGTACCAAACATGATTGCGGGTGCAAGCCAGGCTGACTTTGCCATCTTGGTCATCGACGCCAACACCGGAGCCTATGAAAAGGGCCTCAAGGGGCAGACTCGAGAACACGTGCTGCTCTTGCGAAGCCTGGGCGTTCAACGGCTTGTCATTGCCGTCAACAAGCTGGACATGGTTGGCTGGTCAAAGGAGCGTTTTGACGAAATCGCTCAGCAGGTCAATGGTTTCCTTGCCGGTCTCGGCTTCCAGCCCAAGAATGTGGACTTCATCCCGATATCTGGTCTTAACGGCGACAATCTTGTTCGTCGGACAGAGGATTCGGCTGCATCTTGGTACACTGGGCCTAGTCTAATTGAGGCTCTGGAGAACTCAGAACCATCAACAGCGCGAGCTCTCAAGAGCCCATTCAGAATGTCCATCTCTGAAGTTTTTAGATCTCAACTGGGCACTACAACAATTGCTGGACGAGTCGACTCGGGCTCTGTACAAATCGGTGACTCCCTACTAGTTCAGCCAAGTGGAGAGGAAGCGTATGTCAAGTCGATTATGGTAGACTCAGACATGCAAGACTGGGCTGTTGCCGGACAGAGCGTCAGTGTTGCTCTCACCAACATCGATCCTATTCACATCCGAGTTGGTGACATGCTTTGCCACACGAAGGACCCTATCAGCTGCGGTGACACATTCACCATGAAGGCCATGGCGTTCGAGCATCTTATGCCTATGCCAGTGGACCTGCATCGTGGACGACTGCATTCAGCAGGGCAGATTATGTCCATCACAGCAACGCTAGATAAGGCTAGCGGGGCTATCGTCAAGAAGAAGCCTAGAGTTGTGCAGCCAGGTGGTGTCGCGCGAGTGGTGATCAAACTTGCAGCCAAGGTCCCTCTTGAGCCAGGACAGAGAGTCGTGATACGGAGCGGTGGTGAGACTGTCGCTGCTGGATTATTGGAGTAACCTTGGGTATTAGAATTGAAACATGTACACATCTCCGCCTGTGGTGAAATTTCTCTTAAAACTTAATCGTACAGCTGGACAAGATAGTTTCGTCTCACTCTGGGCGAGAGGCTCCGGTGGTTCAACGAGATTAGTTGCACGTTTAAGCACAGGGGTGTGAACTGACATATTCTCAATCCTTGTTCCTTGTCTAGTTTCGATATTATTACCTTGGCTCGATCTTGGCAGGGGATGGGAAAGTAAGCTCAGCTGTGACATCTAGGGCCCGATACAGGATTAGCATCTGA
>JABCKB010000894.1:0-18355 GCA_013184455.1 Fusarium continuum | reverse complement strand
AAAAGCACGTGATACTAAATGCATAACTAGTTATGCGGGTATAAGTCCCCGCAAGAGCGGCGGTGCTGACTAACCAGGCCCGGCCGCGGGTCTTCTGGGTTTCGTGGCAGACTACCTAGGTAGTCTATTGATGAGCTTCCTTCGGTAAATCCCAATACTGTCCTGACTGTATCTATCTCACCTGAAACTCACACAAACTTACAAATTACCTTACCCAGCTTTCCCACTGTAGTAGAGATTCTTGGGTAGTCCTTAGAGCCGTTGCATTGCAGCACGTGTGCATCGTGCACTGCAGGTCACGAATAAGAACTATCACAGCCCCCCCCCCATAAAGTTGAGCTCCCACCAATCCCAGTCAAAACTGCAAATCTAAAACTCAACGAAACTCGCAATTCCCAAATTTTCGCTCTCGCCTCGTGGTGAGAGAGAAACAAAAGCTCAGACCAGGGCTCACAGAGTGGTAGTGCAATGCGCATCCACGTCTCACCACATCCTCGCACTACAAAACAAAGTGGAAGAAGGATCATGCCCACGGCTTAGCTCTGATGCCTTTTTGCCTTGCTATGCTTTGTGAAAGGGGTTTTTGAGGCGTACAATGCTTGGTACAACTTGTCATTTACGACCATGGGGGATTATCAAAGAGTAAACAGGATGTAGTAAGTGTTGCCTGGACTATCGATCGTGACCCTGTCTATCACGTGGTAAAGTAGCCTCCTCTGCGAGAAGCATTTTCACAACCACTAACCCCTGAACATCAAGGTCATACGCCTAGTACCTTGCGCATCACAACATGGTCACGAGAAATAGACCGCAAACAAACCCAGAGCCATCACTACAATACGCGTTCGACAAGACAAGACAAGACAGCATAAAAAACTAGATTAGCAAAGTTACATATCTCCTTGACAGACAGACAGCCAACCAACCAACCCCGTTCCCTGTACAATGCCAACCAACCCTCCTTGTACGCCCTGGCGCCCGCAGATGAAAAACGATGGCGGAAAAAAGTGCAACAAAATCAGAATCCAGATTTCTTACGCCTCCCCTATCCCTAATTCATTCCCTGACCCAAAAAGCGATCCAGGTCCGTCAGAATATCTCGTTTATTTGCACATGTAGATCCCCATTCCAACGTCGTCATCTCCTTTAAATCCTTCAATCATCTGCCACCACCAGAATCTCAGCGTCGCGAGAAATGTCCAGCGCCTGTCGAGGCGACGCAACCCGCGATGACGTCTTCTTAAGACTTGCGGTTGCTTTTGTCGTCGTCTTAGTCGTCACCTTTGTCACCGAGGCTCTAGCTCTGGTTGCTGCGACAAGACCAACACTCGATGCTCGCTCTGAGGCTCGTTTCTGAGGCGTGCGTGAGTACGTTTGAATGACTCGCTTCGTCGTTGTCTTTTTGAGGAGCGCTCCCGTCGAGGCTCGTCGCTTTGCAGGCGACTTGGAACCCAGGGCTGCCTTCTTTGCCGTTGTTGTGACCGTCGAAACACTCTTCCTGAGAGCAGTCGCTGCGCCCCTGGCAACCTTAGAACCAGCATTGGAGAGCGCTCGCTTCACTCCCGTTGCAGGCTGTACCTTGCGCTTCTTTGCCTTGTTACCGCCATCTCCCTCGTCCCCAATCAGCTCCTTAAGCTTACGCTTTCCCGCCTTGACAGCACCCTTGACGGCATTCTTGAGGTCCGTCTTGGGTTGCTTGACTTCGCGGGGCTTTGGACCGAGAACACCGCGGCAGTTGGGCTCGCCACAGAGACACTTCTGGACATTCTTGGCCGAGAAGGGGTCAAAGTTGTAATCGTAGGTCAGCTCATCTCCTGTCATGATGGGCTTATCGCCGGCAAACAGTGCCATTCGCGGCTGTCCGGAAACGATCCATTTAATCATTCTGCAATTGGGGTTGCAGCTGTGATTCACGAAACGCGCGATGCTTCCTGTTGTTGCGTCTATGATCATATTTTGATCAAAACTCATAAGATAGTAACACTTTGCCTAGTCAGCCCAAACTATCCACTCAGGATTGTCAAACATCTTGCAAACTCACCTCATTGTCTTTATAGACTTCCGTCATGCGACGCTCACACTCATCCTCTGTGATGATTTCTCCAGCGTATTCCATGATGATCTGGTTGGGTTTGAAGCATCGGTTGCTTCGTACACCATAACCGCGGTCTGATGTCTTGATCACCTCGACACCAACTCGGTACTTTCCGCCCCTGTTTCGACGCGCTGTGAGAGTGGCAAATGCGCGGTTGGTGCAATACTGCTTTCCGGCGTTGCAGTTTTGCTCGTCGCATTCGTAAAGCATGATTCTGTTTTGGCAACTCTCGCCGCAGCCATCTTCTGGCTTGCATACGCACTTTGAAGAGTAGTCGTGGAAGTGGGGGGATTTCCGCCAGTAATCTTTGGATTCGCCAATGAACCGGTCTTGGCCATGTTAGTACCACCTCTGTAATTTTGGTATAATAAAACTTACTCTTTGTCATCTTCTTCCATTCATCAGGCTTGGGTTGACCTGGAGGAAGAGGGTTGCAAACTTGGTATGGCAGCTTAAAGTCACGACCTTCGATGAGCGTGCGCAGGCCGTTAAACATGGGCAGAGGCATCGTCTTGTTGGCGCGACCACTAGGAATAAGCTCAGGTAGCTGAGCCAGTGTCTTCTTCTCCCCCACGCTCAATCCCTTAGAAATGTCGATAGGAGCATCCTGGCCCGCATAAAGTCCCTTGTCAAGATATTTCTTCACCCGACGCTTCCTGGTGTTGGTGACTGGCTCTGGTTCGGCTTCCTTAGATTCCTCGTTCGCTGGTTCGGGTTCAGACTTCTTTCGCGATGGTGGCGCAGGAGCTTTAGGGTCAACATATTTTCCGTTTGACCAGACAGTATGAACCACGGGCTTTTCGTCAATGTGTGCAAACTCCTTAGTATCCTGCAGGCGTCTGAGCTCGCGTGACATGTGCATCGGGGCCTTGTCCACAGATTTGCGACCACGTTTGGTGACCTTGGACTTTTTGTTGGTGGGCGTAGTTGCAATAGGCGCAATAGGACCAGAACGACGCGACGATGAACGCCTGCTAGGTATGCCTTCCTCTGAAATCCTTTGGCGACGAGTGCGTGGTGAGTCCAGTTTACCGGCCGACTGTGTAACTCCTAGCGCGTCAATGCCACTTCGCACGGTTTCGGGAGTTGCGCCCTGAACGGGGCTGGAAGTTGCTTCGTTGTCATCGGCCAAGACTGGGCCAGAAACAGTTCGTCTTCGTCGTCGGTCCGCGACAATGTCTCCTTTGGCGCGTCGTTTTCCATGGCCAGCTGTACCACTCAATTGAACCAAGTTGTAGACCGGAGCACTCACGCGGTTGCGGCGAGAGCGAATTGGAGCAGGTGGCGGCGGATCGGCAGGGCTGATGGACTCTGTAGGCTCGATTGGGTCGGAGATGGTGGGCGCGACTTGGGGAGATTCAGGCTCCAGTACAACGTGAACGACATCGCGCTTAGGAGAATCGGAGTGAAGACTGGCTTCGTCGGCAACAGTAGTAGGAGGTGTAGAAGTTGTCGACGCGACATTCGAGGAAGAATCGTCTGTGGCGCCAACCTCAAAGGTGCCCTCAGCGGACAAGACGAGGGCCATGGCGGCAGGGGAAGTGCTCGCCTGAAGGGTGTAATAGGCTGGGCTCGACGCGAAATATTTAGGAGCACGAGGTCATCCGGGGTATAAAAAAGGTAAAAGAAGCGGGTGTGTCGGGTGTATTAAGATGTAAAAGAGAGAAATAAGTCGAAATGTTGTGTTTCGAGTAGAATTTCGTGGGTGAGAAGGTAAAAGTCAAGGATAGAGAGTGTAAAGAGGTAAGTGAAAGTGAGAAGCAAACGCGGCGCGCCAGAGACGAGAGTGGGAAGGAGAGAGTGGGCGACTAAGGTAATAACTGTAGTTGAGTGGGTGTTGCTTTCCCCCGCGCGCGCCGGTCCAACCTAGACTGGCCCAGGGCAGGCAAGGTCGAGGTCAAGGTCAAGGGCCACCTGGGAGGTACCTGAAGGCTAAGGCCTGGTACGTACTCCAAGACTTCCCCGTCTTAGGAGGTGCCTTAGGAACAATAGCAGCCGAAAAAGGAGGAGAAAGGATCAGATTCGGCGACCGAAAAAGAGAATGCGGAAGAGGGATTCAAGTGGACGTGAGTGAGGAGTTGGTGTAGGTTTGATCGAGAAGAAAGAAGAACTGATCAAATAGGCGTGATAAAAGTGAACAACTCTTGTTTAGTCAAGAAGACGCGTATCAGTATCAGAGACACAAGTGAGCAGAGATAAGTTAGATAGATGAGTTTAGTTGAACAGATGTTGCTAGGTCTGGGTCGCGTCGTTTGGTTGATGTAAGGAAAAAGTGGGATGAGCAGCAGCCAGGACGTGACATGGAAGAGGAAGAACAAGAGACACAAATTGAGGAGGGGAGGGGGCGGGAAAAAAGAGATGAAAGAGTTATTGAGAGAAAGGAATAGTGGAGAAGAAAGGCTCGTGCCAGAGTGTAATACACAACAATATGCTCTCACTCACTCACTTACTCACTGCTCTTGATATACAGGTGTAGTTGTCAAGATGAAAAGCAAGAGGAGAGAGGAGAGAGGCTGGGAGTCGAGTCGGGTGCAAGACAAGGCCAGGCAGAGGCAGGGAGGAGGAATCAACAATTGCATGCGAGGATGATCATGGCTGGCTGATTTTCGACCTGAGGTAAACGCGAGGTTCCTAGACCTGGACCACGGCCTAGTCTAAACTACCTACAAAGCAAACCACCCGAGATGCGAAGCAAACACTTGAACCTCTAATGGCAACGGGCTACTCACAAAAGTATTTGTTGAATTAGAGACATGAAAGCTGATTCGATAGTCGTATTCAAAATGCAATTGCTCAGATCCACGCCCCATATTGCTCGAGTTACCCTCACCTGCTCCATCATATCTTGGATATCTCGTGCTTCTGCTGCTTTGCCACCTCGAGCCTTGACGATATCTGACTCAGATGTCACCACATTTGACCAAAGGATGCAGAGCGATGCACCCCTTTACAGTAAAACTGGAAATGGCAAAAGTCTTACCACTTCTGCGGTGTATTGTCCAGCTATTCATCAGTGACGCCGTGAAATTAATTGCCTGGTTGAGCAATATCTCGGCTATCGAGATACCCAGGTGGCATGTTTCGGCACAGACGCGAACCTCATGCCGGAAAAACTATATCATTGGACATACTAAGACCGCCAGGTTAAGTTCAGAAAGAAGTTTCTTGATATTTCGAAATAAATCTTTGAGTGACATCGTGCTGCTCAGGGGCCAAAGTGCGAGTTACCTCCGAAAAAGGGCGGGTACTGAGGTTCTCACGGACTCTCAAATAGTCAACACTGCCTGCCCAAAATAAGGGATTTGTATGCCCTTAATTCACTTTCTCCAACTTTATATCTAAAAGTCATATAAAAACTTTGCGGTATATTCTACACCGCTATACCCACAGTTCAGCATGCTATGCTGACCGGCGTCGAGAATTCCCTAGCTCATCGGATAACACTCCCTTGCTGCGAAGCAAATGACAACGCTGAAACCGCTATTTTTAGGATATTATATAATTGCCGAGTACTACTCACTCGTGAGTATTTGTTTGAAGCGAATAGTCTTGATGGATCTTTGCGCAGATTCTTCATGTTACCCGAGAGATCACCAAGTCACGGGTTCTGATCCGGGCTTCAGTCCCCTGCAACTCCAGCACGACCAGGCCAATTCTCATCCCGAGTCTTGCGTGGCTCGCTCAAACCTTCCGATATCCAACCTTCATCTGTTGTGCGGACAGACCGGCTCTGATTCAAGAAACCCCTAAGATGACCGGTAACACATCGCATAGCGATATCTCAAGGACCAAAGCCTTTCTCGGCACTAGGATGACTTCCCCGTAATTGTGCCAGAAGCCTGTCTTTTCCACCTGCTGCGGCGACTGTAAGATTGTGCTTCAATTAATCATGATTCTGCCATTCTGGCAATATAATAGTATTTCTGTCAGGAGTGACATAGTCTCGAGTCTCCAAACGGATGCATCTATCTCTTGTGGTTCAAAGCCTGTCTCTACGCCAGGGTCACTTCCTCATATCGACGCCATTATTAGATACAACCATTGCCAATTAGGTACTTACTGAGCTTTTGTTAACCATACTGCGCCAAAATTGCAACGCAAGTCACTAAGTTGAGTCGAATATTCACAGCCCCATCAATCTGACAATATTAACAAACCACAAAGAGAGGTTGGGTTTCAAGTCATCAACCTCTCTACACCTGGACTTCAAGGTACAGCCACACGCGATACCACTAACAGCACACACAGATCTGCCACAGACAAAACAACAGTCTCAATTTCTGTCGATATTAGAATTATAGCATGTGTAGAGCAGTGATCTGCACCTCAGGCGCGCTCGCGACAACTAAAGGGGGTATTGTTTATGGTATTAAATCACGCCGTTGGTTGGTTGGTATCCTTCACTCTCACCCTGGGCCTTTTGCTTTTTCGTACAACACCGCTTAAGCAGCCGTCTCCTTCTTTCCGGCTTCGGCAACCGGAGCCGCAGGAGTCTCCTTCTCAGCCTCCTCAGTTGGGTTGACGGCCAATTTCTCGAGAGCGTTCTCAATAGGTTTCTCGCCAGCCTGCTCAACAGCCTTCTCGGCGGTTTCCTCCCTGGCCGCCTCTACGGGAGCTGCGATTGGAGCTTGGGCAGCCTCTGCCGCCGGGGCAGTATCGGTAGTAGGGGCTGGCGCAGTAGCGGCGGCGGACTCAGCAGCGTCAATGGGCTCAGCAGTAATTGTCCTCTCGGCGGCCGGAGTAGCTTCATTAGCGGCAGCAGTCTTCTCGGTAGGGACGGGTTCCGTAGGAGTAGTATGTTCAGCAGGAGCCTTGGTGGAAATCTCACCAGCCTCTGACAGCGTAACAGACAGACCCTCTTTGACACTAGGTCCCTGACCACCATACTCCTTGGGCAGAGTAGAAGCAATACCCTTCAGCTCTGTAGCCAACGTAGTGCCTGAGGACATGGGATGGAACTTGCGGAGGGTGGCAGGGGCAAGGAAGAGCTTCATGGCGCCAAACATCCATCCCATGATGGCAGGGACGTTGACAAAGTACTTGTGAGCCAGCAGCTCTGGGTACGCAGTAGAGAAGACGGAGATGGTCTCCCTGCTGGCAGCCTTGACGGCAGGGTCCATGCGGAAGAAGCTGACGTTGAGGTAGTCATGGACCTGGATCATCTGGTAAGGATCCTCGCCGCCCTCAGGGATGGGTTCGGTGACCTGGTCCAGCTTGAGCTTCTGGACGCTGAGCTCCATGATGGCAGCCCGCCATTTAATGAACCTGAGGCGGGTTTAGCGAGGCTCTTGCGTAGGATATTAAAGCAAATACTCACTCATCGACATTGCCAAAGGTGGCCTTATTGTTCTTGACAGCACCGTAGATGTTCCAGGTGATGATGGTCTCCTTGCCGTTCTCTCCCTTGTGGATAGTGACAAAGCCCAAGTCGTTAAACTTGCTCTTATCAAAGGTCTGAGTGACCAACGCAGTAGGGTTTACCTTCTTGCGCCACTCGAGAGCCTGAGTGAGCTGCTTCTCAGCAGCCACGGGGTCGTCATTGTTGGCACGGAGGAACTTCTGAAGAACCACCTTTGTAGGGACGTGGTCGATGTTGGAGAGCTGGACACCCCACATCTCCTTGTAGTTGGCCGTGTTGAAAATATCATCAAGACGACCATTGAGCTTGACCAGAGGCGTCTCGGGGGCAGAAGGTCCAGCCTCAGGCTCAGGCTCAGCTTGTGAAGGCTTCTCATCAGCGGCCTTTGCAGGAGCCTCAGCAGGAGCCTCAGCGACAACTGGAGCAGCTTTGGTCTCTGCAGGAGCGTTAGCGGTAGCGGTCTTCTCCTGCTCAGCAGCCATAATTGCGGTTGTGATGATCTGAGGTTGGAAGGTGATAAAGGTCTGTTCTGTTGATTATGAATCGCGGGAGATCGTCAGGTCTTGTTTATCAACCTGAATTGACTTGACTTGACTTCACGAGTCTTGTCTGACGCGGCTCCTAAATTGGTTTGTTTTGGAACAGATGCCGAGCGAGACGGAGACGGGAGGAGACGTCGGGTACACTAGAGAGAAAAACAAACACGGGAAAATGAAACTCCTTTGAAGATTTGATTGAGGTTCGTTTGTTTGCCTGTTCGTTCGTTCGTTCGCTCAGAGGGGAACCGAAACATCGGGCACGGAGCAGGTGATAGGTACCTGATTATTAAGGGAGACAGACTTCCCGTCTGAGGCTAGGTACTAAGGTATCCGTATGTACCTTACCCCTACTGAGTAGCCGCTGCCAGGGGCGGGACGCCATGTCGTTTCGGTAAGTGGAGATTAGATGCCGTTCCAGCACTTAGACGGACAGGTTCATTGGCCAGAATTTAAACTCTTACACGTGGAACCATAAGTTTTCTAGGGGTCGCTCACTAGAATTCCATCAGGAGCACTAAGGGGGCATCTAATTTATCTGGGCCCTGTCTGTGCCAGCGAGGTACCCAACTGTACGGGGTAGCTGCCCTGGAGATGGCCCTAGACCAGACTAATGCCGCTGATATTAAATCAATTCCCAGGCCTTGTGCACACGCCCTACTTAACCGAAGGACAAGAGTGAGTATGAGCATTATAGATCCCAAACACGACAAGGGACAAATGTGACGACTGATATGCGGTTTCGGAACTATGCCCTAGACAGCACCTCCAAGTAAGAGGATGAAAAATAGTGAAACAGAAGGGAACAGTATCGGGTGTCGATCATTGCAAGGCCTCGAAGATGCCATCACATACATCACAATAGAGGTATCACAAGTTCCCAAAATTGGTATGTTTTATGAGCCAGTAGAGTCAGCAGAGTTTACAATCAATGAACCCCAAATCCCAAACCTTGCAAGTATCCCTTTTCTATATCATCTTTGGCAGCCATCTATCCTCGCCCCCGAATCAAGTCCGTCGTATTAGTGCGCCGCAAATTCTCCCTCCTCCCGTTTTCCCTGGTCCTTTAGCCTTGGCCCTGGGTGGTGAGTCGACAAAATGCTGAGTCCCAAATATAATTGGGTGGAGTTGCGCCCGCGAGCGCCTCGAAGACTGTATCAGAGGGGTCCTGGGTGTAGAAAAAGGCGGCCAAAGTTCACTGGGTCCGATAAATCCAGTGATATGCCTCGAGATGCAAAGTAAAGACCTAAATGAAACCTGAAAAAAAAACCGTGATGCAAACCTGACGATGAATCAACGTAAACCCAGCAGGCCGCGTCGAAAAACAAATTGAACGGCCGAATTGTAATGTTTAAATTCGGGGGGTTGAACCAAGTTGGTAGACGAGATCAAACGAGAAGCAAAAACTGCATTCCCAGTCATCTCTTAGTTATAACCGAGAGCACGACCGAGAATTCGCTCGATAGCCGAAAGCTCGAGGTAAGCACATTGTCCCAGCGACATTTCGTCAAACTGAGGTCCCTGGATGTAGTTTACCTCTTGGTAGAAGAAGCCCCAGTAGTCATCAGTGTCTTTGAGTGTCTCCTGAATGGCGGTGCGCTCATGAATAGGACGAACAAGGACGTCACGAGTAGTCTGCTCGCGAATGACGCGGATGTACCAGTCAACAACGTCAAGAGGGGCGCCGGGCTTGCGCGTGATGGCGTACTGATGAACCCAAGAGTTAGGGTTCAGCGGCTGGCCATGGCGACGTTGCTGCTCCATGGGGACCAACTGAACCATGTAGGCAATGTTGTCCTTCTGAAGGGCGGTAAAGCCCTTGCACTCCATAGCAGTTCGGGCAACACGCTGGAAGAGCTGAGCGTTGAGGTTGACAGGGTCATCACCCTGCGAGACCGATCTGGCGAGCAAGCGAAGAAGCTTGACAGTGGCCTTGTACATGGCACCACGCTGAGCGATTGTGACGTGGTTGGAGGCATACCAAGGAAACTTGCGCAGGGTGCTGATGAGACACTCATAGGGGCGTTGAGGACACTCTTTGGAGAAGGGAGACTGCGAAATGGAGTTAGCAGCGGAGTCAAAGGATGGGCAGCCTTGTTGGCTTACTCGATGAGGAACCTCGACATGCTTGACAAGCATGACCATCTCCTCAGGAGAGATGAATCCCTTGAAGTTCACCCAAGGTTCGTTTGGGTTATGGGGAAGAATCTGGGGAGTGGCCCCGTCCCAAAATACACCACGAGCAAGAGGGAAAAGCTCCTGCATAAGAGTAGCCTGGCTCGACAACTCAACCTCAATAGGACGTTCACCAAGACGGCTGATACGGCCAACTTGAGCGTACTGGTGGTGCTTCTCGGCGCAACGCATCGCATCTTCCATTGACACAAATTCGACAAAGGCATCCATGGTCTTAGACGTTGCCCGGTCCATGATTATATGGATGGGCTCGTCGTTGTCAGTCAGCATTCGACTGTTCCGGCCAATGAAGGCCACAACCTCGGAGCGCTTGGTAGAGAAGGGTATCTAGAGGGATCAGAACGGAGCTACAAGTAGCAGGCGAGGAAGAAGAACCTACGTTCTTAAGGCGAACAACACCAGCAGTCGACGGCTTGGTCGATCCGGGGCTGCTAACAAACGGGAAGTACTCAGGGCTCATGGCGATTTCCAGGCTAGGATATCCTGAAAATGTGCAAGTCAATTCTAGCAGCTGGTTAGACTTGTTGCCTGTGAACTGTACCGGCATCCTGGTAGCGAGCATGGCTTGCTGAACAGAGGGAGGGGGCAAGTTCGGGAACGGAATCAAAGCAGTCGGCTCGGAACGCTCAGGGCTACCAAAGGGGTCTTGGGGAGTGGTTTGGGAAGCACTGGTAATTGTTTGCAGATCCAAGTTAAAACGCGGAGGTGGCAGATTGTTGACTGGCTGGCCAGAGGTTCGAGGCGAGTAGTTGCGTGGCTCCGTCACACGTTGGTTGCGGCCAGAGCTAGGACTTGACAGTGAATCACTCATGCGATCGTTACCAAAATGACGCGGAGTTTGGCTAGGACTCATCAGAGAAAGACCCGAGTTGTAAGAGACACTCTGAGGCAAGCCTGCATTGTGAGAATGGCTTTGGGGAAGCCCAACAGGAGTGTAAAACTGCTGGCCACCAGTGGCAGGACCAGAACGGGTAGAATGATGACTGCCGGGCTGAGAGGTCGAAGTTTGGCCATGAGGGGGCGATATAAGGCCAGTCTGCTCAGCGGTGCGAGAGTCGATGTTCTGTGCGGGTTGGCTAGGCTAAGTTTTCAAGTTAGTGATGCGCGCTGTATGAATAGATGGTCATGATGACACTCATCATAAGAGCATACGAGTCAGCATAAGACTTACATAAAGTTGAGCGCCATGAGGAAGACGGTTGGCAATGCCTGAGGTCCCGAGGCCTCGAGTGTTGCCGTTTACAACGATAACCCCATGAGAAGCACCATTGGTCACCGCAGGCGAAGAGCCATTCATGACAACATGCTGGGAGCTGCTAGTAGATGATGGGGTGACACCATTGACCATGCTATAGGCAACATCCTCGCTAATCAAGGAAGTAGAGATGTCGTTGACCCCGTTCATGGCTGCGTTCATGGGGTTGCTAGCAACGTTGTTGACTGTACCGTTGGTCATGTGGTTGCCAGCACCCTGGGCTTGGCCACCCATCTAAGGAGCCAAAACACCAGAGCTGTATGACATTACCGGATTGACAAGTCTAGGAACGCCCTCAATTGGGCTGTTGGGTGGCGCAACGAGCGGTACAGTGAGACCATACTCAGGCTCATCGTACTGAGAGGAGAGCATTCCCGTGGTTCTCATCTCGGCATGCACGTCAGCATATCCACTTGCCTGTACAGAAGTCAGTGAGCGGAGGCAATATCATATCATTGAAGGCCCTTGGACTTACTTGAAGGGCATTATTGAGAGCTTGTTGAGCAGATGGAACCCAAGAGTTGGTGTTGAAGCTCATCTGCGAAGCAGATTCGGAGTGATAGCCGCTATCGGTGCCTCGGGAGGGACCAGGCTGGGGCTCAAAAGAAGGTGTGCCGAAAGGCGGATTCGAAGTAAGGGGGCCAGGGTGTTGGGTTGGAAAGTTTCTCTGAGCCATGAGAGGTAGGGAGGGATCAGACTGGCCCGGAAATGGGCTGGAGTGATACGACATTTTAGAGTCGCAGGGCTGTAATTGAAGATATTGTCAGTAGTCCAACCTCTTTGACCAAGGTATTGTTGATATGCATACATGTAAACGCTATAAAGCTCCCCAGAAAGATTTTTTTCTGCAAGCAGGTCAAGGGGCGACCCGGTGGAAGAAACCTACTACTAGGAGATATGCGCCTTTGTGTTTTTGTTACGAAGACGCAGGACGACCTGAGAACCGCAACTGTGTTTCCGTACTTGAGGTTTGGAATATGTTGTTTGCCTCTGGGTGGAGTTGAAAACCAAACGAGATGTTCAATGATCAACCGACCGAAGGTGTTTGTAGGAGGAGAAAAGAAAGAGGAAGAGGTCAGGGGAGCGTTTGGGGATTTTATAGTCGAACCGATGACTGCACACGTGATCGTCCGAACTTTTTTGGACTTCAAGTCTTAGTATTTTCAAACAACCTAAGAGTAAATGCAGGCAGAAGTTAAGGAGAAGAATTGAGAAGAGGTGTTTGCTTGCAAGTGCCCAAGCCGATAATTGCGCTCAAGGAGTGCACGTGATCGCTTGAACTTTCCTGGACTTGAAGTATTAGTTTTTGAGAACCAAGGATAAACTGCAGGCAAATTCTGAAGAGAATAAGAATGAAGAAGAGGTATTTGTTTGCAAGTGCTCAAATTGATGGCAGCTCAGGGGTGCACGTGACCGCTCGAACCTCAACACTTGATGTGTTGAGAATCAAGAATGAGTGCAGGCAAACGTCAGACGAGAGAATTAAGTACAAGCGAAGGGGGTCTTTAAAAAAAACAGGGAAAACTGCCCACGCAATGGTATTGTCTCCTTCAAATTGAACTTTGCGGTTCTCAAGACAGGAGAATGTGTACTTACAGAAGTATAAGATAATGACGACGGAGACAACGACTAACGCGAAGGTGAAGATGGAGACGATGAATAAGTTGGAAGATTTCGGCGAAAGTAAATGCTCTTAAGCTACACACGTAACCATTCAAATCTTACTACTAGACGATGGTAAGGCTCAAGATCGAGTCGACGGGCGCGCGTAGAAAGGTGAGGAAAGAAGGAGAAAGTATAGGAGAATGAAGGTGAAAACAAGTGCTCGCCTTCGAAAACCTGCACTTGGCTGGTCAGTATTGTCAAGTGCGGAAAGTTGCAATGTTCGAGGCTGTAGTGTGGTTGAGGATGGAAGAGATGGGAGAGGAGGAAGACAATTGCATAAGGCAGAAGCTCGAAGTACTGAAGCGTTTGTCTCCGAAAAGCAGAAGACGCGCACTCAATCGTTCCGAACTTGCCAGTGCTGGGCAGTTGCCGGCAGTGATAGAAGAGAGGATGTTGAATGGAGGAGGAAGAGAAAACGTGTGTTTAAGTAGTTCCCACCAGGTCATTGACAGTGATTCACTTACCGGAGTAAAACTCGAGTTCAGCGGCGACCATGAATGAAGAGAATAAGAATAACAATAAGATTATGTTAAAAATGGTCAAATGGTAAAAATAATGGATGGTGGATGGTGATGGAACATTGAAGCTTGATTTAAGACGGAATTAAAGGCTTAGGTAAGGTACCTTTCGACGACACTGGGGCAATCAGGACCTAGCCATACCTCCTTCCTCAATTGATTGCTACTTCCTGATGGCCAACCTTGATACAGGTAGGCATATGAGATCAAGAGGAGCGAGCATTGTCGTGAAAACATCGAAGCTTTGTCTCCAGAAAGTTGCGCATTTCAATTCGGTATGGTCAGCAAAGTTTATGTCTAATATCGTTATCTTGAACCTCCCTCCTCACCACAGCATGAAGTTCGCCCGTCAGAGCCTCTGCAGGCCAATGCTATCATGATTGACACCTTTTATCTGGTCACAAGAACATCGCGACACCGACACTCCCAAGCAAACTCCGAGCCTCAAACCAGCTGAGGGGTTTAGTCAAACTGCCAATGGTCAGCCTCATCGTACAGGGTCACAGCGATGGTGATTGGGGTCGTCTTACAGGTGTAAGAAAAGACTCGGCCACGAATCGTGCTCGTGCGTTCAACTGCAACAAGATCAGCCTGGAGTTCCTCCAATTTAATGCCTAATAAACTCACGAATAGCTTCATCTCTGAGATCTCCTTGTCGACTTCCTCCATAAACTGAATGATAAAGTCCACAAGCTTGTGCTTCAGCATTTCCTCGGTGTGGAAGTTTGTTATCAGGAAGGAGATGTCATAGCCCTACAACAACGTCAGTCAGGGGTAACTCAATGACAAAACGTGATCAATAGCTGACCTTGACAGGTTTCCTCCGCAGGATAAAGAAGGACTCGGCACGTTGCGTCAAGAATCTTGTAAACTTATGAACCAGTATATGCTCAATCTCATCGGCCTGCTTGATCTTGATGCTGATACGGACGGAGTTGATGCTGGGCTCGATCAGGACACGCTCGTTCTCGTTGCGCGCTATGGTCAAAGGCTGGAGTAGGACTTCGGGAGATGTCTGAGCCTCAATCTCGGGGACGTTATGTCGCTCGGCAGTCTGAGATGCAAAGTTGGAGAGTGTGAGCGCGGCGGTCAAACTGCTGCGTACGCACTGCAGGTAAGGTCGGAGAGATTGAGACTAAGCGGGGGATAGCTGTCAGCTTGCGGAAAGGATCATGGGATATCAATGAGATGATACCATGGCTACAAACACGTCCCGAGACGTCCCAAATCAGCTGGAGATAACACGAATCAAAATATCGACGGAGGACACAGAGCTCGGCGGGGGTCGGTCAACGTTGACGTTGGAGGTTGGAGCTTCGTCGAGGTGAGGCGCAGTTGTTAATGAGGCGTCGCCAGGCCTGACGTCTCTTTGAGTGGGGCCGTGATGGGGGAGACATTGGAGAGGTTCACGTGTGAGAGCTTGAGCCTCAAGCGCTGTGTTGTGGCTTGGTCTGCCTCCAGCCACAGCTCTACCATTTGGTTGCCCCACGGAAACTACACCGCTTTCCCCACTAACATTTCACCTTCGTCCAGGTACCACCTGGTGACGCACCTCTAGCATCTTCTACGCCTTCATCCTGACAAACATTAACTTCCAGCACAGGGATGCAAGCTTGACCTTTTTTCCCCCTTCCCCCCTCCCCTGTTACCTTCTTCTTTGTATTCCTGAATTCTCACAAAGCGGCCCGGTAGACGGCGTTTATTCGAGAATTACAACCTATTTCATCCTACCACACCCCTCCAACAATCTCGAGCTCCGATCAACCGAAACCATGGCGTCCATATCAAGTCAGTCACTCGCTTTGCGTTCTCAATTTCCTTCTTTTTTTCTTCTTCTTCTTTCTTCCTTTCTTTCTTTGTGGATAATTGTAGTAATTCCCACTGACCTGAACTAGTCGTGGTGAAGCACCAGGGCAAGAAACACAATGTCGAGATCGACCCCAGCTCCACTGGCGAGGACTTCAAACTCCAAATGTTCAGCTTGACCAACGTGGAGCCCGAACGCCAAAAAATTCTTATCAAAGGTGGCCAACTCAAGGACGATGCCGATATGAGCAAGCTTGGCCTAAAGCCTGGCCAAACCATCATGATGATGGGCACCCCAAGCGCCGGCGGTGGTGCTCTTGTTCGACCCAAGGAGGCGATCAAGTTTGTCGAGGATATGACAGAGGCTGAGCAGGCCCAACAAGTTGGCGCGACTCCTGCCGGCCTTATGAATCTTGGAAACACATGTTACCTTAACTCGACCCTCCAGACTTTGCGCTTGATCCCCGAGCTCCAAGATGCCCTAGTCAAGTACAATCCCAACGGCGGCAGCAGCTTCATGATGACCGGCACCAACATGGATCTTGCATCTCAACTGTCGAGTTTGTATAAGCAGATGGGGGAAACTCAGGATTCCTTTCCTCCCATGAGCTTTCTGAACACTCTGCGAGCGGTGTTCCCCCAGTTTGCGGAAAAGTCTAAATCTGGGCAGGGCTACGCTCAGCAGGATGCAGAGGAGGCTTGGTCACAGATTGTGCAGCAACTCAACCAGAAGCTCCGCATCAAAGACGGCGAAAACACGCCCGAGACTTCCTTTGTGGAGAAGTACATGTCTGGTGAATTCAGTTCGGTGATGGAATGCGATGAGGAAGAGGCCCGCAAAGGTGGCGAACAGCCCATCACTAACAAGGAGAGCTTCGCCAAGCTCAACTGCCACATCGACAGCTCAACAAACCACTTACGAGACGGTATCCTCGCTGCACTGAAGGAAAAGATTGAGAAGAAGTCCGATGTTCTGGGTCGCGATGCCGTCTACACCAAGACGTCCAAGATCTCTCGTGCTCCCAAGTACCTGACAGTGCACTTTGTGCGCTTCTTTTGGAAGCGAGAGACACAGAAGAAAGCCAAAATCATGCGAAAGGTGACCTTCCCCAAGGAGCTTGACATTGTTGAGTTCTGCTCCGACGAACTGAAGAGCGCTCTTGTTCCCGTGCGTGACAAAGTCCGCGAGATTCGCAAAGACGAGGAGGACATTGAGCGCGCTCGTAAGCGACGTAAGAAGACTCACGACCAGGATGTTGGCGATATTCCTGGCGGCGCTGGTCTCCCCACTGAGAAGGAGAAGAGGGAAGCCGACAAGAAGGGAGCTGGGAAGTCAGCTGACGGCGATACCGTCATGGGTGAGGAGGGTGAGACATACAAGACTGATGCCGACATCGAAGCCGAGAGAAATGCCTCTATTCTCGAGGCTAAAAAGGAGCTCAATGCTCTCATCAACCCCGAGCTGCGCAACGACGACGGCGCTAACCAGTCTGGCCTATACGAGCTCCGAGGTGTTGTGACACACCAGGGCGCCAGCGCTGACAGCGGTCATTACACCTCATACGTCAAGAAGGCAGCACCTGTTGACCCCAAGACTGGCAAGAAGGGTGAAGAGGATGGCAAGTGGTGGTGGTTCAATGACGACAAGGTCACAGAAGTGGAAGCAGATAAGATTGAGACTCTTTCCGGTGGTGGTGAGTCCCATTCTGCTCTCATCCTTTTGTACCGGGCTATTCCTCTGCCCAGTGCCGAAGGTATTGTGGAGTAAGGAAGATGATAAGTACCTAGCTAGATGGGAGTGTACTAGAAGTTGTTGCTGCCTGATGGGTATAGGTACAAGATGAATTGATGAATCAACACGGACAGGAGCATGGCATGGCAAGGTTAGTCAGGCGTAGGGAGAAGGCATGACAAGCAACGCTCAGTCAACAACATGGTAAATTTCACGATGCTGTGTATGATGTGTCTACAAAGTACTTGGCTCTATACAGTACTTTCTCTCAAGACTATTTTTTGAGCCGCTGATTAAAAAACATCCCACTCCCAGCGAACCGATTTTTTGTGTCTACTTGTTAACGCCTGTCCCCGCATCCAATGCCATGAGCGCAGAATTACAGTGTGATAATACAACATCCATCCTAAACTTCTGCCGCTATGATGAGCCGCTCTCTTTCCTCACTTTTTCAGCCTCACGGTCCTTGACACGAAGCTGGAAGGCATCCATTTTTCTTTGAAGAACGTCCTTCTGTGCCACCAAAGACTTTCGCTGGGATAGGAGTGCGGCTATTTGGTCGTTGGGATTTGTTGCCCGGAATTCTTGGATAGCCTATCTCAATAGTCAGCAAGCAGTTCCTGGGCATTGTGATAGGTGTTGTGTTACCTCTTTCTTTTCATGATCCGTCTTTAGTTGTGCGCCGGTGATGGTGCCGGCAAAGATGCATGCTGCAAAAGCAGCAGCCCAAACACCGCGCTTGAACTTTTCCTGCCTTGTCCATTGATGGACAGCCATTGTGTAAGGGACTTTGGTCGTAGATATCACCAGTACCCCCGCCAGATCTGCTCCGAGAGCTTCCTACGCTGCTGGTCCGACAGCTGGTGGTCGACGGAAGATGTCAAACTCGGTGTTGAAGCGGTCGAGTCCACGTAGCCCTGCCTCGACCGTGACGAAGCGGATGGAGACGGAGGTTTCGATCGGTGAGGAAGAAAATCGAGCTCGATCGGAGGAGTCGGCGGAGGCGGATCTTGAAAAGAGTCGGAGGTGGACCGGTGCCGGATTACGGAGGAAGCATCGTCGGCGTCGCGGAGATTGATGGGGGCGGCCGCCGAGTGGATCTTTTGCGGTAGTGACAGCGGATTGGTGACTCCTCTTAGTAAGCAAGCCGCAAGTGCTGCTGCAGTGGGGAGGAGGGGCATTGTGGGGGAGGG
>JABCKB010000891.1:0-13242 GCA_013184455.1 Fusarium continuum | reverse complement strand
AAGATAAATAATATTAATAATTTAGTTTAACTGCGATAGTAATAGTTATTAATAGGTTTATTAAGTAACCCTTATAATTTATATTATATGTTAAAACATCTTAATCTTAATTTTAAATAATAATATTTATCTAAGTTTTTTAAAAGTTAAACTTTAAATTAGATTAAAAAAAAGACTTTAAATACGCAGTCTTTTTAATAGAAAAAAATGTTTTTATATATACTTAATTTACTTACTAACTACTAAATAAGTTTAAGTAACAAACAAGTTAATCAGTAAATAAAATAAGAAATAATAATCACTAAAGCTATATAAGAAAGCTATATATTAGAAAAATGGGATAAATTTTATAAAATGTTATATTTCTAATAAAAGGGATTTCTCTGTGAGCTGTCTCTAAATGTAGTAGTGTGAGACCGGACAAACAGAAGAAGCCGTGTTCATTCTCAAGTAAGCTCTATTGACTAGGCAGGGTCACTGAGTTTACTGAGTTCCACAAAAGTCTTACCACACTGTAGGAGTAAATACTATATTTACATAAGTACACAGTTAGCCGAGGAAAAAGTAAGAAAGCGACAGATCGCTTAGTTCTATCCGTAATCTGTCAGCAACCGGAAGAGGGCTTGATATACTAGTATAGGAAGGTATGACAGAAGGATTCCTACGCATGGAGAAGGATTCTATTATGCAAAGTTATCTTTAACGAGCCCGGGCCGCGTTGTAGATTTCTATCTGTAGTCTGTCAGCAACCATCAAAGGACTCGATATACCTGTAAGGGAAGGTATGATAGAAGGATACCCTCGCATGGAGAAGGACTCTATTATGCAAGTCATCATTGGCGAGCCTTCCGAACTTTCTGAGCCTCGCTAAACTTGGATAGTAAAACGCCACCGGGTGATGTGAGAACTGCGTTTACATGAACCCTGGGCGTGCAACCCGACAAGTTCTTTGGGGGCGGCGCGTTGTTGGTGGGTATGAGAGCTTTCGATTTCGACTTATAATCTGGAGAATTATTCTTCTTCCTTGGAGTTGGGAGGCATAGCTCTTTTATATCTTGAAAAACATTACTCTTATGAACAATATGGGCTCACTAGGCCCCATTCGTGCCATGAATGGCAACCCGGTTGTAAACGGCAGTGCACCTGTTAATGGGAACTCTGCAGCAGAAGCAAATGGAGAGCATTTGGACCCTATTGCCGTGGTAGGCATGAGTTGTCGACTCCCCGGAGACGCATCAGACACGCAAAAGCTGTGGGAACTGCTCACTCAAGGCCGTTCGGCGTGGTCAAAGACGCCCAAGGATCGATTCAACCAAGAGGCTTTCCATGATCCCTCTGCTGAAGGAAAGCCTGGAAGGGTAAGGATGCATCACATCTTAAGACCAGCCCAGAATTCTGGACTTGACCCTATACAGAATGTTTAACTGACTACCTACTCTCTAGACAAGTACAGACGGTGGACATTTTCTGAAACATGATATCAAAGCCTTTGACGCCTCCTTCTTTGGAGTCAACCCCATAGAAGCAACAGTGCGTACTTCTATTCCCCTGCAGTCAATAGCCAGCGTGAAGAGTAACAAACTAACCATCTTAGGCCATGGACCCTCAACAGAGATTGGTTCTTGAGATTGCTTATGAGGCATTTGAAAATGCCGGCCTCACCCTTCAACAATTGTCAGGGTCCAACACTGGTGTCTATGTCGGCCTGTGGGCCTCGGACTACCAGGAGATGCTCCTCAGAGACATTGACTTCCCGCCTATTTACCAAGCTAGCGGCGTAGGAGCGGCCATTGCCTCTAACCGCGTTTCCTACTGTTTCAACCTACATGGCCCCAGTCTCACCCTTGACACCGGCTGCTCAGCTAGTTTGGTAGCCCTTCATCAGGCCGTGCACAGTCTCCGCGCAGGTGAGACGGATAAATGCTTCGTGGCGGGTGTCAATCTCCAACTCGACCCGCAGCGATATGGCTATCAAAACAAGCTGAGTATGTTCTCTAAGCAAGGCAAGTCGTATACTTTTGACCACCGCGCCAAAGAGGCCAGTGGCTACGGCAGAGGTGAAGGGTGCTCGGGGGTCGTCCTCATGCCCCTTTCACAGGCCCAGAGGCAGGGCTATCCCATCCGTGCCGTTATCCGAAACTCGGTAGCGAACCAGGATGGAAAGACAAACGGAATCACTGTACCAAGTGCTTCGGCACAATCCGCTGCTATTGAGAGAGCTTACGCTCAGGTCGGCTTGGTACCGTACGCAGACTATGTCGAGGCTCACGGGACGGGCACCACAGTTGGCGACCCCATAGAGGCCCGGGCGATCGCCAAGGTCCTTGGTGCTAATCGAGAGGCGGATTCCCCGCTGCCCATCGGCTCCCTCAAGGCTAACATTGGTCATACTGAGAGTGCAGCCGGCCTCACCGGCCTTATCAAGGCCGTCCTGATGCTCGAACACAACATGATTCCCCCTCAGGTCAACTTCGAGAAGCCAAACCCAGAGATTGACCTGGACACCCTCAATCTTAGAATCCCAATAACTCTCGAGTCTAAGCCGCTCAAGAGAATTTCGGTGAACAGCTTCGGGTACGGCGGAACCAACGCCCACGTCGTTGTAGACGCCGCGGACGTCGCCCCAGTGAAGGTGAAGCCGACAGGCCAGATCGATGGGATTCCAGCCACCCATGATAATAGTGTGTCTGAAAGTGCGCCCAGGGCTAAAGAACGACTCTATGTTCTCAGCGCTGCCAGCGAGAAGTCCTGCCAAGATATGGCATCCAATGTTGCCAAGTATCTCGAAAGCCAGACGGATTCGGCTGACGCGGACGCCTTGTTGAACCGCCTTGCATACACACTGAGTAGGAGGACTGTTATGGAGAACAGGGTCGGAGTTGTTGCCTCTGACCTAAATGACCTGCTTGCACAGCTGATAAAACTGTCCAATGAAGCCATCCCCCGTGCCGACCACCAGACGACCCCTCGCATCGGCTTCGTTTTCAGCGGCCAAGGTGCCCAGTATCCACGAATGGGCCAGAGCCTGCTGGGTACGTGGCCAACTTTTACGGCTAGTATGAAGCGGGCAGCTTCTTGCGTGCAGGCATGCGGAAGCTCATGGGATCTGTTTGAGGAGCTGCTCAAGGAGCCCGCAGAGAGCCGAATGGAGGATCCCTGCGTCGCTCAGCCCATATCCACGGCGGTTCAAATCTCTCTGGTGGACGCCCTCAAAGATCTGGGGGTAGTTCCTAGCGCTGTGGTAGGCCATTCTAGCGGCGAGATTGCTGCCGCGTACTCCGCCGAAGCCATCACGTTCGAGGATGCCATGACGGTGGCATATCACCGTGGTCGGCTAACCAGCGCTCTGAGAAAGGAAAACAAAGGCAAAGCCGGCGCCATGATAGCTGTCGGGGCATCAGCGACGACTGTTAAGCAGGCCGTCGATCAGCTGGGTGCTGCTGCTTCAAGTAGGATAGCCATTGCCTGCTTCAACAGCCCTGCTAGCGTGACAGTATCTGGCGATGAAGATGTCATTAGCTTCTTGAAGCAGCAACTAGACGAGCAGGATGTCTGGAATCGACTTCTCCGTACCGGGGGAGCTGCCTATCACTCGCCTCAGATGCTTCAGATTGCTGAAAGATACCACGAGGCTCTGAAGGACATATCCGGCGGCGTACCTGGATCCAACATCGCCATGGCCTCATCTGTCACGGGCGAGGATCTCGGAGACAAGCCCGTCACCCGGGACTACTGGGTGCACAATCTGGTCTCGCCTGTCCGCTTCACTGACGCTTTGAAGAAGACATGTGTTGGAGAAAATGGCACTCGCAAGGTTGACCTGCTTCTTGAGCTGGGGTCCCACTTCCAGCTGGAAAGTCCCATCAAGCAGACCGTGAGGACCTTCGCTGGAGAGGCGGCCAAGATTCATTATGCTGGGTCTCTAAAGCGCGGTGAGGATCCCCAGCTCCGCCTGTTGGGGATGCTCCGGTCCTTGTATTTAGACAAATCCCCCGTCGCCTTTTGGAAGGTCAATGCTGGTTTCGAAACGGCGCCTAAACTCCTGACGGATCTTCCCCCTTATCCGTTCGACCACTCCAAGACGTACTGGCACGAGAGTCGAGTATCCAAGGCGTATAAACATCGTCGATTCCTCCCCCATGAGCTCCTAGGCACCCTCGTTCACGACAACAATCCCCAGGAGCCCAGATGGCGTTGTTTCCTCAACCTGAAAGACGTCCCCTGGCTCAGTGGCCACATTATCCAGGGACAGACTATTTTCCCAGCCACGGCATACCTCGCCATGGTATTTCAAGCGGCACGACAAGACACGGCTATGCGAAATCCCCAGGCAACGATCGACCGGTTTATCCTCCGGAACGTCAACATGTCACAGGCGCTGGTCATGGAGAATAGCAAGACAGACTTGGAGATCAGCCTGTCGCTTCGGCCCCAGGCAGTGTCGGCGAGAAAGTCGTCCCAGCTATGGCAAGAGTTCCGTATCTTCAGCACATCTGCCGACGACGTCTGGACCGAGCATTGTCGTGGTCTTGTACAGGTTGTCCTCAAGTCAGAGTCTGCTACCCAGGATGACGGTGTTGTACCCACTCGGGTCACGCTGCCCCCGCACGCCCAACACATTCAAGCCAAGCAGTTCTACCACAGGGCAAGAGATATTGGCGTCAACTGGAGCGCTCCGTTTGATAACCTGACTGATATCAAGATCGCTTCCGGGGCGTGCATCGCAGACTCGTCGTTTGTGGCCGGTGCCAGTGCCGGTGCCTCTGCGGCAGACTACACCATCCATCCCGGCGTCATGGACGCTGTCCTGTACCACGGTATGATGGGTGTCCTGATCTTCGATGAAAATGACAAGTCCCCCGTGGTGCCCACTTTCATCGAGAAGATGATTGTGGTCGAACAAGACCAGGCCAAGCCGCTTCAAGAGGTGACATGTCACGCCACCCGGACAGAGAGTGTGCTCACCTTTGACATTGGCATTTTTGAGAAACAGAACGAGGACAATATGGTCCTGCAGGCCTGGGGAGTGGTTGCGACCAAGTTGCCAGACGTTTCCATCGGCGAAGGTCGCAAGCGAGACTTGTGCCACGTCCCGGACTGGGTGACTTACTTGCCCAAGACTACCCAGAAGTACATTAATGAAATGTGCAAAAAGTCGCTCGAAGAAAGGTCCATCATCCCAGAAATCAAGGCTTTGGAGGCCCTAACTGTGCACTACGTCAAGCGTGCCCTGGCCTCGACGCCGGCAGACGAGGTGGCCGAAGGATACCAGCGCAACTGGTTTGCATGGATGAAGACACTCTCCGAACAGGAGCCTGATCCAGACTTCCTCAAAGCAGGAGAGGCAGATGGTAGCATTTCTGCACAGGTCGCGAGGCGTCTGGGGCCACGCTTGAGCGAGATTCTGCGAGGAACTACTCATCCCCTGTCCATCCTGAATGAAGATAACCTGCTGAGCGGGCTCTACTTGGAAGGTGGCAACGCTCGCTGTATTGCGCAGATAGCTGCTTACATGGGCGAGCTGGGTCGTCTGAATCCCAACATGAAGATTGTCGAGGTTGGTGCCGGCACCGGATCAGCCTCCTTACCCGTACTGCAGGCTCTGCAAGCCCCGAACAGAGTGCTAACGTCCGGGTACGATTTCACCGATATATCACCAGGATTTTTCCCGGCCGCACGAGAGCTGCTCTCAGACTTTGAGAATGTTGTCCAGTACAAGATCTTGAACGTCGAGAAGACAGCGGAGGAAAACGGCTTTGAGCCCAACAGCTACGACGTCCTTATCGCTTCCAACGTTCTCCACGCTACTCCTTGTATCGACGTCGTCCTGGAAAACGTCAAATCGCTGCTTCGCCCCGGCGGTAAGCTGATCTTGATGGAGCCTACCGAGAATCTTCCTCACTACGGTCTTGTTTTCGGCTCGCTTGCCGGTTGGTGGGCCGGGGTCGACGAGGGCCGGACGCTCTCGCCTATGCTTTCCCGCTCCGAATGGGTCGAGAAGCTTTCAAAGAATGGCTTCGTCCAAAATGGACCGATCTTCGAGGACTTCCCTGTCGCCGATGGCGGCTCCATTTCTGTCTTTGTGTCTGAAGTTCCGGTCCCGGCCTCTTCGGCAGCGCCTCTGGATGTTAAAATTGTATCTTTTTCTGGAGAGGGTCTTTACTCGAACTTCACGGAGAAGCTTCAGAAGAAGCTCTGGGACCGCTCAGTGGATGCCTGTGTTGCCTCCCCCTCCGTCTCTGCAGGCAAGATGAGCATCATTATGCCCGACTTCTGCGAGCATGTGGCATGGAACATGGATGGCCCTCTCTTCGACTCGCTCAAAGCTCGGGTCGTTAACTCCAATGCCGTAATTTTTGTAATGAGTACTGCCAAGGAGAAAGGAGAGCGACCCAGTGGTGACTGGATTTACGGGTTCTGCCGATCGATCCGCTATGAGTACGCCTCTGTACGCCTAGTTACTCTTGAGCTCGAAGGCGGAATAGAGGCCGGCGTTGAAGCCTTGGCAACTATTTTGAACAGCCCGACGGCTGATATGAGCCTTCCCATCGAAGAGGTAGAGCTTGAATACATGGAAAGGGAGGGCCAGCTCTTCGTTTCCCGTGTTCGTTCGGAGCCGAGCTTTGACAGCTACGTCAGCCGGGATCTGGGCAAGGCGGTCCCTGAGGAGGCTCCATTTATCAACGACAGAGCCATGTCTGCAGAGCTGGGCGTTCCAGGC
Source organism: Fusarium continuum (assembly GCA_013184455.1). Classification (NCBI taxonomy): domain Eukaryota; kingdom Fungi; phylum Ascomycota; class Sordariomycetes; order Hypocreales; family Nectriaceae; genus Fusarium; species Fusarium continuum. The sequence goes on along the minus strand of JABCKB010000891.1, from coordinate 6,521 downwards.
GTGCTCGACACCATCCGCTGGGTGGATAATCCCGAGATATCCGGGCCAGTGGATCCCGATTGTGTTAGGCTACAGCTTTGCGCCGCCAGCATCAACTTCAAGGATGTACTAGTTGCCTCGGGCCAGCTGGAGGGCATCACCCAGATGCGCAATGACTGCAGCGGCATCGTGCTCGAGGTCGGAGCCAACATGACCAGCAAGTTCAAGCCAGGAGACCGCGTCTGCTCTCTGTATTCCCAGTCATTCACAAACTACCCCATGGTCCACGGCATGTGCTGCCATGTGATACCCCAGGATATGGACTTTGCGGACGCGGCGTCGGTGCCCCTTGTCTGGAGCACTGTCTACTACTGCTTGGTCACTATTGCCAGGCTGCAAAAGGGGGAGAGTATCCTCATCCACTCGGCAGCCGGCGCGGTTGGTCAAGCATCGATCATGCTGGCACGTCATCTCGGCGCCGAGATATTTGTTACATGTGGAAACGAGGCCAAGGTGGAACTGCTCAACACCGAGTTTAACATCCCAAGGGATCACATCTTCTCCAGCCGCACCACGGCCTTCCGCGACAAGATCCATGCCATGACCAACGGCTACGGAGTGGACGTTGTCCTCAATTCCCTCGGAGGAGAAATGTTCCGCGAGTCGTGCAACACACTGGCAGCACATGGTCGATTCGTCGAGATTGGGCGCAAGGATCTCATGGAGAACGCCCTAATGCCCATGGAGTTCCTGCTGAATAACATCACTTTCGCCTACGTTGACTTTGCGCATATTCTTGCGACCAGGACGATGCTGGCTCACCAGCTTCTAGGGGAGGTGATGAAGCTCTTCGCCTCTGGAGCTGTGCAGCATGTGCGACAGATCAAGTATCCGATTTCGGAAATGGCAGCTGCGTTCCGTTTGATTCAAGCTGGCAAACACACGGGTAAAGTTATCTTGACCGTGGAACCGGATGTCAAGGTGCAGGTGAGTCAATGCGAGGCGAGGTCGCTACGAGATGTCCCGGATAGAAAATTTATAACATATACTGACTGACGTTTCTTTGTAACATTTAGGTCGTCCCATCAAAGCCTCCATCCGTTCGGCTCAGCTCAGAGGCTACCTACCTTGTGGTCGGAGGCTTGGGAGGCCTGGGCAAGCGGCTCGTTGACTGGACTGCAGAGCAGGGAGCTCGCCATATTGTCATCTTCTCCAGGACTGCTCAGCCTGACTCGGATGCTCGGAGCTTCTTAGGCAAACTAGCATCTATGGGAATCACCGTCCGTGTCGAAAAGTGCGACGTGAGTTCAGAGGAATCATTGAATCAAGCCCTAGCCACGATTCAGAAAACCATGCCCCCGATCCGCGGATTGTTTCAAGCTGCCATGGTCCTGCAAGATGTCTTGCTGGAAGACATGACCGTTGAGCAGTGGTGCAAGGTCACAGCACCCAAGATACAAGGCACATGGAACCTGCACAAGCTTCTGCCCGATGACATGGACTTCTTCGTTATGCTATCGTCGGTAGTATCTATGGTTGGCACTGTTGGAGCCGGCAATTATGCTTCGGCATGCGCTTTCCAGGACGGCATCGCTCGCTACCGCCGGCGGCTGGGCTTGCCGGCCTACTCGGTCAATATCGGGGCCATTGTCGAAGCTGGCTACGTCAGTGAGAATCCAGAAGTCGCTGTAAACCTCCGAAAGAACGGGCTTGGCAGTGTTGCCATTGCCGAGTTCTTATCCCATCTCGGCGACGTTATCCAGCACAAGACGGCTTACACTCAGTCTTCGCTCGGCATACTGCCTAACGGTACTGAGCGCGGCCTCGGAGAACCACGCTGGGCAAATGACAGGAGGCTTGCCCAGATTTTCGGATCCGACAATCAGGCCGGCAGCAAGACGGTTGGTGGTGGTGCTGACAATGTTGGCTTCGCGCTCCAGGCTGCGACGACGTTCCATGAGGCCCAGGATGTCGTCTGCAAGGCTATTGTTAAGCAACTGGCAACCATCCTCGCTATAGACGCCGACGACATCATCCCTGCTCGGAGCCTGGACTCGTATGGTCTGGACTCGCTGGTCGGTGTTGAGTTGAGAAACTGGATCGGCGCCTATCTACAAGTCAACCTGCCTCTTTTGGTCATGTGGAATACCAGTAGTATCAATGAGCTGGCCGAGATTGTGACCAAAGGATCCAGGCTGGTCAAGGTCAAGTCAGAGGAGGAGGAGAAGGCGGAGGGGGAAGAGGGGGTTGAGGCAGCAAAGGAAGAATGAAAAGTGCCTAAATGAAAGGGGTGTTGATTGACCTGTTACTATTATGTTAGTTAGACTCATTTGACTCAACGGTGGAGGTTTTCTCACGAACCTTTGCTGTACTATGCCATGTTATTCTCCCAGCAGCGGACTACTCCTTTCGAGCGACTGCCGGCCCATTCTTGCACCACGCTACATTTCTTTTTGCCCCCGAAAGACAAATGAGATAGTGTTGGACCCCAGAAGTAATGAAGGCAAACCCCCACGGAATGGGAACTTTAGAACCGCTACCGTTTATGCTGTATTGCTGCGGCACAGGTTGGAGTGTACGTAGCGAGCAATGTGCGAGATCTTGACGAGTGCCAAGAATAGGCGCCTAAAGGAATGGAGATGGTAAAAGTGGTATTCCGTAGTTTCCTCTATTATTTCTTGGCGCGTGCTGACGCTTCGAAGCGACCATGCAATACCTCCCTATGCTGATCCAGTACGTAGGCTGTACTTGTTCCAGTATGTACTAGTCACTGGGCTGCCATGATGATGCACGGGTAAAGGTGACACATTTTCAAAGGAAGCTCCCGGCCACACCCTGTCCGAGTGGAACATCCAGTCATACATACCCCAGTACAATCGAAAACCTCTTGCTGTAGCCTGACCACCCTCCCGATCAGCAACTTCCACTGGCGTACTCCGCATGTAGGTGAGATTATGCAGGACCCTACCCGGACCCTACTACACACCACTCGTCCTGCAAGTAATACCAGCGGGTCGTTTAGCGTCATCCTCCTCTTCCCATAGTTGAGGTAAATACATAATTGATATTTTACCCACCCACCTAAACGATGGGGGTTACATACTCTAGCCCTTGACCATCTAACCAACCACGCCCCGATAATACTCTTACAGAATAACATGGCACTGACAGAGGGTATTGTTGACCTGCTCCTTTCCAAGCCCGTGTTTCTTGGCCTGGCAGCATGCGCTCTGCTCTTCCTCATCGGGCGGGCACTCGAGCCAAGCGTCAACGGCCTTGAGCCTCCGATCCTTAGGCCCAACATCCCTATATTTGGTCATTTTTACAGCATACTCAAGGACCAGGAAGCATTTTTCAAGCGTCTCGAGTGAGTCCACATCCACAAGATACGTCTTTACCTGTCCTGTATAGCAAGAGCAATGTCGGGAACACCAGACGTAACGACGTCGTGCCACAGTCTCTAACACGTACAATCCTCAACAGTAAAAAATATCATATGCCCATTGCAACTGTCCCCATTTTGAACAATAAAATGTATGCGATAACGGATCCAATTCTAGTCCAGTCGGCATATTGCAACAAGCACCTCTCCTTCACCCCTTTTGCTGTAAGGGGTGCCCAGAAAGTGACAGGCTTCGACGATGCGTATCATCAAGTTCTCGTACAGACAAATGTCTTGCCCGAATACTTCAAGAGCCTCTATGACGGTACTACTGCCCAGCATGTCCACCAGTTGAATGTCACCTCCCTCAAGCACGTTTCAAAGCACATTAATAGCATTGGAGGAGACGGCATGAATGCTGCTAATACCTACCTTTGGCTGCGCAATCTTATGACGGTCGCTACTTGCGAGGCTCTGTATGGTCCTGACAATCCCATCAGGAGCAACGAACTTGTAGAGGATGTCTGGTAAGATCATCCATCTCACAGAGCCCATCCCCGATAGTTAATAGTAGTATGTTGCTGATACAATTTCGTAATAGGACGTTCGAAACGGGTCTGCCTTACCTGTTCTTCCATATATTCAATTCCAAGACACTGCGGCGTACAAAAGAGGCAAGACGAAGGCTGCAGCTAGCTTTGGGAAAGTGGTGCTCGACCATGAAACAGGACGACGAACAGGTCTCAGCCTATATCAGAAATCGGGTTGGTGTTCTTCGAGGATACGGCGTCGAAGGGCAAAAACTCGGCGACATTGAGGTTGGCCTCATTCATGTGCCAACATCAAACTCTATCCCGACCTTATTCTGGTTCTTCATCCATGTCTTCACGCGGCCTAATCTGGTCGTACAAATGCGCGCTGAAGTCGAGCCCATTGCGCAGCGCGGTCCGGGCCATACAGTGACCATCAATCTAGACGACATCCCCGAAAGGTGCCCTCTGTTGATCAGCGCCTACCGTGAGGCCAGCCGCATCTGCAATGGATTCACCTGTAACCGAATGGCCCTAGAGAACACGACCATCACGGACAGATATAACCGCTCGTACCTGCTCAAGAAAGGCGCCAGCGTGAAGATGCCCGCGGGAGTCATGCATGCCTCGGAGGACATATGGGGCGAAGATGCAGCGGAGTTCCGAGCCGATAGATTCCTGGATAAGAGACTGACGAGCGAACAAGCCAAGTTGAGACGTGCTGCCCTTACCCCATTCGGCGGAGGCGCTCATATGTGTCCTGGGCGGAATTTCGCCACGGCTGAGATTTACGGCTTCATGGCCGCGCTGCTTCTAGGTTATAATGTGGAACCCTTGGACGGGAACTGGGATAAGTATAAGCCGCCGGCCATGGCTACTTGTCCTCAAGCGACGTCTGTGTGCAAGCCAGAAGACGAGGCTTCAGTCTGCGGTACACGCCTGACTAGACGAAGTGGATGGGAGGCAGCGCAGTGGAAGTTTATATCTGGCAAAGTGATGGATTGAGCAACGGTTGTGGTTAACTCGATGTTTGGATTGAAGGATAGTGAATATATGATAGAGTGCGGGAATGACCTGCAAAGATTAAGGATGTATTTATTCATAGACAATATTGTCTTCTCTGTCAATAAAATTGACCAGGCCATTTGAGTGAATCATTTAGTACACAAAAGAAGATGGTTGCAGCAAGGCACGGCCACCAATGGGCAAGAACAAGTGTTAATGCAAGATTGATGGTGCTAGCTACGATGTGTGCCCTTCTGGCAGTTTATGAAGCCTCATTCTCATTTGTATTGCCCTCTTCCTTAAAGTTATCCCAAACGCTACGTGCCTCCAGTAGCCTGCGGCTTGAAGAAGACGGTCATCATCCCGTCTATGGTAATCTCACCCAAGACTTTCTTCACTTCTCCATGAGCAGGACACTCGCTCTCGTAGTACTTCATATCGTCCATGCTGGCAAACTCGGTCTTGTTGACGAAGGTATAGCCTTCAGTGCGGAGACCTTCTTCGACAGGACCGGCAACCATGCTGAGTATGTAAGGCGTACCATTCTAGCATACCCGTGAGTATTTAACTCTGAAATAGACATAGGTGTTTTCGTAGCCTCAGTGAGACTGGGACCAGTGGAAATGAACGTAAGTAGGGCTAAGGTAGGGGAGTTATTATACCCTCTGATTGTCAACAGCCATCTTCCGACACTGCTCTAAAAACCTTTTCTGATCCTCAGCCTTGGGCATCTTGAACATTGTCACACGGTGCACACGATCAGCTACGCTTACGTAGCTGCGGCTGTGTCCATTGAATCCGTTCTTCGCGATAGTGGTTAAGGGTTGAAGGCCACGCAAAGACCTTGTAAATGCAAACATTGTGATTCAATATCGGTGGGATAGATTTGGACAGTGATGAAAGTCCGAACTTGTTCTAAACTTGAAGAAGAAGATGATCGATGCCGAGTTAAACTTTCCAAGTCCTTCCGAGTGGACCATCGAGATTACGTGGGATGTTGTAATGAATCAGCAGTCAGCAGAAGCAGTTCGTTCCTATTCTGCCTCGCTAATTGCTTCGACATGGCCGCAACCAGGCATCGGCTTCTACTCGTACCAGGGGGCGAACGGCCAACGCGACAAAGATGCAGGAAAACTCATCCGTGAAATCTCACCCTGTCGCTCGCTATCTTTCGAAGGAATATGTACCCACTGTCACTTTAAAAAAGACTAAGTACGGCCACTAATTACTAACTTCACACTGCCGTGACCTATGTCTCTCTTCTACCTTCCAATTTACGGTTGGCGAATATATATCACACAAGTGCAACGAGTCCGATCCCTTGGCCCCCATCCTCCCCCAAGGGCATGAGATTTAACCGTCGTAATCTCCGTCAGAGATCTACGGTGATGCTAGGGTCTGAGTAAGCGTGCCGGTTACGCGACCCCTCTCCGGGGACCGTTACGTGCACTGGGGGGTGATGGGTATAAGATTTCAAGGTCAACTGCACCACCCGGTATGGCCCTTATATAAGCCGGGTTTACTATTTAGATAAGATATAAATAATCTAAATGTAATATAAATTAGCGACTAATTTAGCCGACTTTTAGCTTAAAAAGTTTCCTAGGATTAAAGTTCCTTATATA
>JABCKB010000884.1:0-52325 GCA_013184455.1 Fusarium continuum | reverse complement strand
GTATAAAAGAGTTAAATATAAATACCTCTTATTAATTAAATCCTATTTATAGCCTTATAGTCCTAGAAATATAATAGTATACTTATTTTAAGGCTGATAGAGCTATAGTATTTTATAGAGCTAAAAAACTAAAGAAGCTAAGGTAATAGCTAAGCAGTAGAAATCTGGTTATAGGATGTTATTTCTCCTCTTTAGCTAGGGCAGGAAATCTTTTAAAGTAAGACGACTTCTTAATAGCCGGTAGAGTTAACCTATAAATTCATAGAATCCGCGCAGTATATCTTTAGAGTCAAGGGCTAACCTAATATAGGGGTAATTAGTATTATAAATAGCAGAGCATATATCTATAATCTCTAAAGAGCAGCTTAATAAAGCTAGGTCGAGATGGGGATTAGCTATTAAAAAGGACACTATTGGGGTATCTTTTGCACTGCGAGTCATAAGCTTCGCCTTATTAATTTCGAGGAGTATATATTAATCTCAAACCCCAGCAGCAATACTCGTCTAGACTAAATTCAGCATCTAACCGAGTTAAGACCAAAACCTTCCACAATAATACGCCGAAGCTATTTACCTTACCCGCCCGTTAGGCAATGCCTCTCCAATTCTTAGTATTCCGCTGTAATCTTTGCTCCAGAAGTGGACCAGCCTGGTGTGATATGCCATGAACCGTACACCAACTCCGATGCAGTGCGCGATGCAGTCTCGATGCATTCTCGATGCGTTCTCCTGGATCTTATGCAGGGGAGCAATAAGATTGATACAGGACCGAGAACCGGGCTCGACGGGTACGGGATTCTCTTGTATCCTACTGGCCTTTTCTAAAAAGTCGAAGAGCTTATTATCGCATCCTTCGAGTTGCTTTAACTTGTCTTTCATCGCACATCTCTACATAGTAAAAGTGATTCTCTCCTTAAAGTAGAAAGTCTTCTGACCAGGAGAAACCGATGGAGAAGCTGAAGGGTTTGCCAAGACAATCGCGCCGAGTCCTTGACCTGCCACCTTTGCGAAAGCAAGAATTACCCCTTGACGCCAGCAAAACTATTACGTGTTGATATCTTGTTCGAGCCGTTATTATTGAGGAAGGTGGCTATATGGACTGTGGTTTCTATTGTGGGCTGTTAAGTCAATATTTCAACGCAAAATGACCAATACTACACACTTGATCACATGCTAGATAGTGAAACGGTATCAAGGTATTTCTCTGAATTAGTAAATATCCTTCTAATGCCCTTGTTGCCCGTCTCTCGGTCAAACACTATGACGGCGTTTAAGAATCCCATGTACGCGGGAAGTGCCGTTTACTCCAGCTACTCGACAAAGCATTCTCCATCGTAGTCGTTGTTCTTCCCTCACATAGATGTTCTTATCATCAATGGCTCCCCATCCAGCCCATTCAGTATGAACCTCAGGATCTAGCCATGTCGAACTCGGTCCATCGACAGGGTTGTCCGTCCAGCCAAGTCGATTCATGACATCATGTATGCCTCTGGGGTCGAAACCGAATCCGTTTTGCATCCCCTTTGTTGACTCAACGGGGTCAGGTTGAGGTCCAAAGGCAGCGATCTCTCGCTCTTGTTGAGCAAATACAAATTCAATTGCTGTCGCAAGGCGTACTTGGACGGTCGTCTCAGAAATAAACTTTTCAACCTGATCACTGATAGATTCAAAGGTCAATGGTTGACTGACTCCGCTTTCCTTGCCGGTAAGCGTGAGTAAAGCTGGCATTTTGCCCACGTCGGTCATATAGATGGTAAAGTCATCCGCCGAGAGGATAATCGTCAATGCCCTGAATAGCGGCTGTAGGATGTAGAATCTCTGATCTCGAAAGATCGGTCCGCCACAAAACTCGGGCTCGGTAGGTAAAACCTGGAGTTCTTTCTGGACAGATATCACCTGGTCGCAGATGCGTGTGTTGAGCTGGTTGATAAGATGAACAAGTGACGTCGATGACATATCGTCGGGAGGACAGCAAGGGATGAATAGCTTTGCTATAAATTGTCCATACTCAATGTCGCTCTGATACAGCCGATACCATTTGTGATATAGCCAGCTATGTAAGGCATAGGCAAGAACATATTTTGTGTGGGAATGACCATGGACAAGATAAATTGGGACGCTCTTATTGCAGCAATCCTCAGCGTGAGCGGCGCTTAGATCCTGTACGTGGTCGTGAATACGTTCTGGGCAAGTGTTGGACGGGTGTGGACATGGGCGTAGAGTAAGTCTTGTCGAGTAGTGATGTAGCACTTGTCGGTGACATGATTCAATTTGGCCTCGAGCCTCTATGAGAATTTCGTGAGGTGGTAGAGGAGCTTTTCGTTCCATAGATTCACTGATAAACATTCTGGCTTTGGTTGAATAATCAGGAAGGAGGTGAGAAAGCCTAGTAATTGTGCCGGTTGAAAAATAAGTAATTGAATGATTTTTCAACTTGGCGGTTGTTTGAGGGGGAGGGAAGCATGTTATATAATGTTGAAAATAAGGTTTGATGAAAGTTGAATGAACTGTGTGCAGTATGTTCATATGGTTATTGCATAAAGTTTTAATTCTTTCTTATATGTGTAAGTTACTTTCTAGGCAGTGAAAGTTAAATGGACCATTAGCAGAGTCGAAACCTTCTGTTGTGATAAGATCATAAGACTCACCGAGAAGACGAGAAGTGAGAGCCAAATAGACGCAAGTCCGTGGCAGCGAGCCACTGTGGCTGGTGGTTAGCCACAGAGTTACGCGAGTGGCTAAACCTTGTACTGTGGCGCACCTGGGAATAGCATCATGGGTTGTTGACGGCGACACCCAATGGGCAAATGGAACGACCACATCGGATCTTTCTTAAAGAGGAAAAGTACAACCCCTTCCACGTATAATGTCTTGTTATCTAACAATAGAGGCCCAAGTTGTGGAAGCGGCACCCTCAGATTGATTCGCAAGTTGATCAGTTATTCCATCTCACGCTGCAAGTGACCCCTAGAGATCCGTTTTGCTTGGTATCGATGCCATTAGACGTGTGCGATTGCATAGTAACTAGATTGTAATGTTTTTGGACTTATCTCTTTGCTTCAGAAGACATTGTCGCACATGTCGATCAAGGTTATTTGATGCCAGCGTTCAGTGAGCGTTGAGATGATTGTGCTCCCCAAGTTCTTCTACCCGCTTGAGTGGGTAGAATAACCCAATGCCCAGACCGAACGTAGGGATTACTCCGACTTACAAGTGTAGAGGACGCATCGCCGTTATGGCAAGTGCTGGAGAGCAACTGCCAGTCTATACAGAACCTTGACGTCCCTGGATAAACATTGCGTCGCCTGTCCCAGACTTGACTTTTGATGCAATCCAAACCCCAGACTCAACAACCATCGACATCGCCATCACCACCATCGACATCGTCATTACCACCATCGACATCGTCCTTGTTTCATTTCCTGCGTCGTCATTTTGTTTGTCTAGCCTGTCACACTAATCAGGGGTGCCCTCGACGTTGCCTTGTCTCGCTCTTTTCCTCCGCTTGCACCGTCGCCGTTTCACCGTCCCTGCTTCTGATGCTTGTACCTTGTTCCGGCTGCCACGATGCCTGCGAAGATCGGGGATCGACCCATGACCGATGCGGAGATGGTGGCAGATGGTCGCCTACGGCTTGCGAGGATTCGAGATTCGATCCGAAAACATAAACGATTAGACCATGGCCCATACAGAACGCCACCTCCCCTGCTCCCATTGTACGATGCGGTAGTAAACTCTGCGACAAAGCCTGGGATTGATATTGGAATCACGGCTATGCTTGAGAAACATGGGGACCCCGACCATGACTATATCCTGGTTGAAGTGAACAGCACAAGACCGGACGCAAAGACTCCGTCCCCATACGAGAACTATATCCATAAAGATGGCCGTGCTATCATGTGCATGTTGAACTACAGGACCTTGGATAGCACACCCTCTTTACAGCAGATGAAGTGGACTGACGTACTGGCAGCCAGTTGTGTCCATGCCTTGAATAATGCAGGCCGCAATGCCGATGCTATGGTGGCTTTAACTTCAGTTTGGAGGATTCATATCGACAACACCCAAACGCATAGACTCATCGATCAACTAAAAGAAAAACATCAGTCTACGGGTGCTCCATTCGAGGTCCGTCCAGATGACAATCTGTTCTTTGCTTTGCTGGCGTCAGACCATGGAAGAGGAATCGCCAGTCTGCTGGCAGACTATCCTTGGATGTTTGGCTTCAGAACCATCGTCTCTGCCACTATTGTTCCGACCAGGAACCTTCCCAGTCTTTACTGGAGGCTGGAACAACTGGTTGAAGAGCCGCCAGCACCGGACTATGGAAGTTCACCTATGTCCAGAAAGCAGGCCAGGAGACATCGAAAGACTATGTCTAAGGACTCAAACAAGTCAAGAGACGGGTGGTAATTATTGACTTTCGTTACAGAAGTAGGCAGATCAAGGTCGAGGTATAAATAGTTCAACTGTGAGGCGACAATTGGTGGGTTCCAATGATTACCGCTATTGCTCAGGACACTACCTTTGTAGTCGAGTGACCTGCTGAAGGCTAAGAAGCCCGCGTACGATGACGAGGAGATTTACCAGACGGTCCGCCTGCTCATGTCTGCCAAATTCGCACTGATCGGGAATGCCTATCAGATGGCTTACTTCAAGGACATGCCATGGCCAAACGATGACGGTTTCCCTCTGTACCGCGAGATGTCTGGTAGCAGCTGGTTAGAGATCAATCCAGCCAACAACTACCCCTGGCCCCTCGTCACGAAAGAGGGGAAGCCTACGGTTGTGAGCGCTGAGATGGCTGTCGTGTACCGCTTCCATGAGTTCATCGTCAAGACATTCCCCATCAAAGATGCGCTCAACAACACAATGTGGGACCAGAATATTTTCGCCACGGCCTTCAATGCGACAGGTTTCATCGATGCTGGGCTGGAGAACATCATGCGTGGCACTGTCGCTTCCTCCATCCCCAACTTCAAGAGTGGAGTTGAAGAAGACTTCCGATCTGCAGGCAAGTACAGAGGATCTCCTTTCGACATTGTGGTCTGGTCCATTGTCCACGAACGCGAGCAGGGATTGCCCACTTTCAACGAGTACTTTGCCGCGTACAACAAGGGCAACCCAGGCCAAGAGCCGCCAAAAGTCCAGGTGCCCATCCGAAAGAGATTCGAAGACTTCTCGTCAGACCCAAAGATGGCTGCAGAGCTCAAGAGACTCTATAAGAATCCTGACGAGGTTGATCTCGTAGTCGGCTGCCAGCTCGACGAGACTATGTTCCCGCACGCCACTATACCCACCTCATCCCTGATCATCAGCCTGTTCAGTCTGATCAGCATGGGCAACTCGGACCGCTTCTCGATTGGGTTCGCCGCGATGCGTTGCCTACTTGTGGATAAACCCTGGGACTGCCACCCAAGCAATGCGCTTGAGGAGCTCCTCTGGAAGCCTGTCGAGAACGAGGCTTTCCCCAATGCTCGCTTCTACGATGACTACTGGATGGCCGAGCTCGATTTCCAGGCCCATGGCCAAAACTTGCTCTGGCGCCTCGTCACAGAGAACAGCGAGATCAACTGTCTTCAGAAGAACCCTCTGTTCCCATTGGATGAGAAGACCAACCCGCTTCTCTGCGCTCTCCCCGAGAGCGGCGTCGACATCAGGCTTTTGCTATCGACCGGTGTCGAAGTAATGCTATCGCTCATCAAGATTCACTACGTAGAGATCATTGCTACAATTGCCGCCGTGGTCATCACTGTATGGCTGTACAACAAGATCAACGACGCAACAAGAGGATACCCCAAGGTTCTCGGTGGTCTGCCATTCTTGGGCAAGGCGCTTGACTTCCAGAAAGACGCCAAGGCGGTCGTCCTTGAAGGATTCCGGAAGTTTGGCGACCGCTCAGTCTCGAGCGTCTTTGGCATACATCTTGCATCGCTGACACACTATGTCATCTCCAATCCCCAGGACGTTCAGAGCATGATTGACGATGCTCCTTACGAGATGAAGTTCAGCCTCAGCAAGCTTTTCGAGGCTGTCAATATGCCCATTATCTTGCGCAAGGTGAACTTTGCTAGCAACTTGGTAAGTTCATGGGTTCCAGGATGGAGGTTCCCTGACAAGCTTCGCAACTGACTCACGTTGTCTCAATAGCACACGAACCTGATACGCACCCATCTTAGCGATCCTGCAACAGTACAGCAGATTGGACGCACAATGCAAGCCGCTGCAACTCGGTTCCTGGAGACTAATCCTCTTGTTCCCGCAACTTCCAACTCGCACGTGTACTCGGAAGGTCTAACGGCCTACATCAACCAGTACATCACGAGTGTTTGCGCAAGATGCATGGTCGGTCCTGAATCATATGAGCACCCAGAGCTTATTAACATGTTTCTCGAGTTTAACGAGGAGGTCGACAAAGTCATTGGACTGGGCTCATTGCTGCCGTCGTGGATGAGCTTTATTGCGAATATTCCCATGAATAAAGGATACAACAAGTTCCGAAAGGTCTTTCTGCCTATTATCGCCAAGCGCCACGCTGAGCTCGAAGAGAAGAAGCAGCTCAACGGCGCTGCGGCTGGTGCTGAAACAGGGGACGAATTCATCGACTTTATGAGCTTCATCCTCGACATCGTTGATGACGACGAGCGCGCCGCAGATCTCGTCACCATTACCGTCTGGATCGGCCTGCGCAACCTACAGATCACCCTGCTCTCCACGCTGCTTGATATGATCAACGTGCCCGGGCTTTCAGACCAAATCAACTCGTCTCTTTCCAGACCTGCCAGAGGTGTCAAAGCTGACCTCTCCACGCTCAACACCTTCACCAGGACGGATTCATCACCTTGGGCCCTCCTTCGCGCAGCAATGTTCGAGTCGATCCGGCTCTGCGGTCCCGCGTCTGGTCCAGCCCGCATCATCACATCCCCCCACGACCTCGCCCTTGCCTCCGACCCAAGCGTCAAACTGCCTCCAGGGCAAGTTGCGACACTGAGCTCCTTCTACTCGCACCGTATGCCTGAGAACTATGGCCCCGATGCGAAGCAGTACAATCCGCAGAGATTCCTCACCTCTGGGCCTGATATTGGTAGCAAGGAGTTCATCACCTGGGGACTCAAGGGGCCTCATACTTGTCCGGGGCGGTGGTTCACACAGGAGGCTATCTGCATCATGATGAAGGAGGTGCTTGAGCGATATAAGTTTGAGCCGGCGCGGACGGGGCTGGACGATGATGAGAAGTATGAGTACCACGCGGGCGTTGTTACCCGGAAGGAGGTTCCTGTGACCGTGTATAAGAGGAGTGTGTAGATTGTATCACTGAGGAGTTTGGGTGATTAAGGACTACTGCTCAGACAGCATGAGATCATGGAATCGTATTTGCTAGTCTCTCCCCAGAAGCATTACTTCCTGCCCTGTATTATAGTCCGAATCACCAAGCGCGTCTCTATGTTAATCACCAGATAGTCGAGGTTTTCGTAAGCTAGGGATAGGACATCTAGGTCGTTTCACAACGCTCAACTATAGAACCTAGTAGCTAATAAAGTTCTCACCCATAACATGGATGTTTTCACCCTATAGTGTTCAAGTGTTAAGGATGCTCTTAAAGATACCAAAGAAGTCTTTTCACGATGTCCCTTTTTGTTCTCCTCTGCATGTTCAGCCCACCCCAAAAACCTACTCAACCTGGGATGCAAGTCTGAAATCGCCCTTGTTGCAAATTGTTGAGATCTCTCTCCAGTTGACTCGGTAGGCGGTATGCAATCTCGATCCACATGATCAGACGGCAACTCGGCTCCATGTTTCCCCCGGTCCGCGATCATTTCATCCTCCTCTCGTCACGGGTGTTGCACAACTGGGGTATACATCACGGGGACCCTGACTGAACAGTCACGACCATCTGCTACAAACCCAAGCATCGTACTCCCGAAGACAAGAAGCCACTGATCCGCAGTCGTCACACAGGCGCTTACGCTCCTATTGATGGGGGCCATGAGACGCAGATGGGTTATTCCAACCGTGATTTGCACCAATCTCATTTTGTCGATACCCTCTCAGACCTCGCCTACAAGCCCTACACTTATCACGCATAAGATGGTTGGTCTGGAGAAGACTCTTCAAGATGATGGTTAATAATGGCTGTGGTTATATGAATGGTGTTTGAACCTTAGCTAGAGAGTTTATCGAATGGCAGGGCTTGGTTAAGTATAGAAACTAGTTGGTTATAGATTGGTAAATACCTTCAAATGTCGAGAGAAGTTCCAGAGTGCCAGAATGGAAAGAAACTAATAATAATACGAAGTTTTAGTAGATCACTTCATCTTTTATTCACTCGATCTACGAGGGATGTTTTGGTGCTTGTGTTGCGATAAGATTGTGATTATTAGATCCTTGACAATTCTTCTCTCGTCACCAAGGGGTTCGTACCAAACATGGAGGACACACACCGTATAGTTATCTCGCACTGTCTCGTGGCAGAGAACACCTTGTTCCAGGAGAATGCAATTACTAGGATCTCCTTGATGTTCAGCCCTGGCGTTTCAATTCTCGTAACCACCATCTAATTGACTGGCCAACATCAAGTAAGTCCACTAAGCTTTAGCTGCAGTAATCAATTCGAGAGATCTCTGGCTTGGATTAACTTAGTTATCATAGTCAAACTGGAATTTGATATTTAGCGCCGCATTTCCAAGGCCAGTCGGAGTTGATCAATAAGCATACTGTCGACCCGCTGCAAAATTTGGAGCCACTTACTCATATGTGCTGGGGAAATATTTCTTTGTGGCAATTTTCCAGGCATCCTGGTGTCAACTTAGTAATCTATATCTATCGTTATTGGACCGCTCTAAGGGATAGAAACATGGACGTCGTAAAGTAAGCAGGTTAGCGATGTTCTCAAATTGGAAGGCGAGAAACTCGCCTCTGGAACGGCCGGTAGATAATGTCAGCCGGGGGTCGAACGCCTATACGAGATGCAGCATTTGTTGAGCTCTCACAGGTGGATTATTGCCAATCGTTTATTCGATACGTTCTCTACAAATATTTAAGACCCGAGTATTCTCTGTCGAGTTTCCTGAGAGTCCTGAGAGTCCTGGCAAGACACTCAATTTCCTCTCATCTACTGACAATCCCCTTCAATCATTATGAAGATCTCGTCACTCCTTGCCGGCCTGGCCGGAGCCCAGGCCATCGCAGCTTGGGAGGACGTTCACCTTGTAAACTCCAGGAAAGGCAATGAAATTTCTAGCGGCATGGCATACTACGACGACAACCACTCCCGGAGAGGCCAGGCCCGCCCCAATGACTACACCGATGTCACCCATGGGAGCAATGTCCACTGGGAAGGGCAGAATGTCAATGGTAAGTTAAAGTGCTCCATTTGAGTGTGGAGGCTAATTGTGAAAGGTACATTTGGCACGGGCGTGAGCATCACTTCCAACATTTTTGCGACTGCGGCTGGGGAGGAAATCAATTCTTGGGTTGGCACGGGGAGCAACGGATATCAGAAGTTCAACTGTTACAAGAGGTTTAGTAACAGAGGATCGCCTCAAGTCCTATACACTGTTGATGGCTGGAACGTTTACAGTATCTACTTCTGTAGAAACAATAGTTAGATCAAAGAGCTACGGAAGCAGAATTCAAAGCAGGGGAGTATAGTAGTTTAATGCACAAGGTGGTTTAGCTTATGAGCTCGCCTATTAGGCAGATGTTTGAAAGCAAATAAAACTTGTGGTTATACCTAGAGAGGTAAAAGTCAGTGATAATTCAGTTTTCGTTTTCATCGGGTAAAATAAACTGATCTGATATGTATCATCACTATTCGTTCTACTAGTGTTCTTTAGCAATAAAGTTACCAGAACAAATAATATTCACTGCGACAGAATATAGAGAGTTTTTTTGTATTATATTAATAATATTATGCACATTGCTTAGGCCTGTCTATTGCATCTGGCCAACCAGTTACTGGCTCGAACGTCAAGACTTCTATGATACCAAAAGGTTGGTTGTGATGAAACTTATGATGTTTCAACGTGATGACTTGTGACTTTGTGGCTAAGTGAATAAGAAAATTAAAAACTGTTCATATTTCGATTATTATAAACAGTTTCGCGACTAGGTCATTTCTAGACTGGCTACTAGCTAGAGTTACTAGTTCTTTCAAGGACCACATATTCAATTAAATACGCTCTCTGATTATCTTGATGGCTAATAAACAAAGAACCAAGACACTGTTAACTGAAAACCAACAACTGGGTTATTGTGAGTGAATCTCGCGAAGAAAAGTTGCGGTCGTCCGATGGCATTACCGTACTCGAGCAAAGTATACTTATTGCTGGTTGATCAATAATAGACCTTGGTGTCACAGCCTTGTCTATAGAGTCTTCGATACTCGCAGCGATCGATTGGGGCTGCTTCTAAAGCAGAATTGAATCTTGACGTACCAGATTATCTCAATCTGCCCGAGTTTGAATCCTTTGCAACAAAACTATTTGTCATGCTACGTTCCGCTGTACCTGGAGAGGTTTGTAACATTGATGATTTAGATGGAGACGAAATGGAAAGGCTCAGATGAAATACTAAATATCAAGACACGTTATCAAGTAAGCGTGTCCATGAAGATCCGGATTTGAGCCAATACCGCTGAAAAAGAAATATCTAGGTCATTCGAGTTCGGAGTAAATTATGGCGGTAGCTAATGCGGATTTCGATGACAATAAGCCCTAAAATCTTTCAACAATCATTATTCCACTTTCCCATGTAGATCTGACCTGACCTGTCATTCTTTCAAGAAGGTCACGAGCCTGGACGTCGCCTTGTCTACCCATATTTCTCCTGTAAAATGTTGAGGCGTGTGTCAGCTGTGGGTTTCTCTTTCTGTCGGCTGACACTGTCCAAACTGATAACGGTGATCTGTTTCCAATTCGTTGTTTCGGCTCATTAGCCGACTCACTCTAGTCACTATGCGCCTGGCACCGAGCTGTAGCTGAAATATTACGTAGAGGGCCAGGATGTTTGGCGTTTTCCTTCACATCTGAAGCAACTACAAACGAGCATCTTGACATGATTTCAGCATAAGCACGTTGACCTCAGCAGGCAAAGCGTAAATTGCGGATGGCGGAAAATTAGCTCGAAGGGTGAGTTTCAAGAATAGAGGACATGGCTTCACTCTCAGGGAAGGATTGAAGTTGTAGCAGGAAATTTGTGTTTGATGATATCATTGTCATCGGCTTCAAGAATTATGTGAGTTGGGGGCTATGAAGAACAAGCCAATGGTAAATCAAGGTTGTGATGGGATCTTGAAGAAGTATAAATGAGCCAGCTTAGCCGATACCAAGAATCAAATACACACCAACATCAACTGCATATCTCAGATCGAAGTCGGTTAACCTTCCACCTACTACACCTATCAGCTTCATAATCACCATGCCTTCTCCTCGCAACATTCTCTTCAGTCTTCTGGCTGCTTTCGTCTCTTCTACCGTCACAGCCGAGCGCCTGCGCGCCGTCTGGTCCCAAGGCGATTTCTCTACCATCTCCGGCACCAACACCGACAGCGAGAACAGCCACTATTCGGGCTTTGCAATTCTCGGAGACGACGGTGTGGCCATTTACAACAAAGCGTATCCCGATGACCACGCTCCCTGCCTCTCAGGCGGCAGCGGAAGGGAATTTATTCTCGGAAAAGACCCATGCTGGCGCTCAGCACACAAGTTCCGCTGCAGATGCGGAATCAGCGGCAATCCTGAGGCCTGCGAGGTTAAGGACAAGGGTAGAAATAGTCTTGGCTCGGGGAGGGAAAGACGATCACTTATTTCATTACCTCATACTAATTTCTATAGGGTGATATTAGTTACGATTAAAACGTAGTTATAAGTTACGGCACCACCTCTCTAGAGGTGGGGGCCTACTTGTTCTCAACCCACCGGGTAGTCGAGTTCAATACAGAGGATGGCGAGAACTGCCCCGCTGATAAGGACAACAACTTCGGCGTGACCGAGGGCTAAGGTAGAGTAGTATCGTGAGGTGTTTGAGTGGATGGAATGTCTATGGGAGTGCATAGAATCAGTTGACTTGACTGCAAATATAAATCGATTGAACGGATTTTGAGGCTCTGGAATTTTCAACCACTCTACCCCTTTCTCTAGACAATCCTGTTGCAATGAATCAACCGTGCGACGATTTTCCCCCACCCATGATAGATACAGGAAGGTCTTCTGTTAAATGATTGAATTCGGTGGTGTACTTGCAATCTGAGCTAGGTAGCTACAGTGCCGATAACCTCTGTGGTTAACACATCCCTTGCATATGTGTTGAATACCGTTCGGGTCAGATGAACAAGAAATTGAACAGGAGCCAACCGTCGTCTTAAATATCCAATGGCATTCCTCTCATTTAGTATATACAGCGAACTATACAGACGTAGCAGTCTTACCAAAGGCTCTATGCCGTGGAGGAGTGCGGGAATAGCTTGGAGCTTGGCAGCCATCTCCTTGGCGTCAGTCTCTTGGCTCAGTGAGTATGGGTTGTAAATTATGGCCTGGGACAAATTAGAGAGAAACTGAAGAGCGAACTGGTGTTTGGTTGCCTAGGGTACCAAGCCAGTTTGCCTTATTCTGACATTGTCAACTCGCCGACGTGCTCTCTTATCACCCTACAACAACACCATTTATCTCTGTGCACTCATTTGAATCCTTCATTCTACCTTCAGAAGCGCGAGTGTGTAGGCGCGTGACTTCGTTTTTGCTTCGCATCGCTTTCGCCCGACATTTCCAACACATATTTGCTCATCATGGCATCAACAACACAAAGAGGGAATAAGGCTGGTCACTCTACACCTTTAGACGACGATGAGTCGTCCAGATACACCGCGATCGCAATGAACTGCGCTCTGCTGTCGGTTAATTCTCCCATCAACGTTGACATGATAATGATGATCATCAGTTAGTCTGGGTGATCATGGCCCAGTCCTTGCCTGTGGAGATAGCCTCGGCTTAGCTACCAAGATCAAACCCCAGCTTGTCGTCCATAAAACATCTGACTGTAACACTTGGATCGTCATAGTCCTCCACATTCCATTGGGAGAGCAGCAGAGAGCCAATGAAGCATCTGGCTTTGGCGTGAGATACCATGGTGAGTGCCGCTCTCTCACTTCGCTACCTCAAAGCTCACTGGAATAATTTCAGTTCACCCAGCTTCAGAACTTGCATAAGCCGACGCTCCAGAGGACCCTGGGATCGAAGCATGGGTTAACAAAAACGCTCCCATCGTCTTTATTTACAACAGAGTCCAAGCTTTGTCACGTTGATTCTGGTCTTAAAAGTGGGACTGAGTCAATTTTGCGTGGCCGCGAACAAAACAACAGCTTTTCCGTTCCGTTCATTTGCATCACCAAGCAGCTCTTGCTTGTCTTCAACCCATACTCGGCGCTCAATAGGACTCAGTCAAAGCCATGCGTGGTTTTGCCAGTCCCAACCGCTTCTGCACGCGGCGCCTCGGCTTCGTCGGGGCCGTGCCACTGCGTCGCGCCATAGCCATCAACAGGCCCTCGGGAGGCGTCGGTCTACAGAAGCACTGGACCAGCAACCAGTGCTGTAGCAAAAAGAAGGCTGCTCAGGAACCAGCTCCCGCCTCTATAGCTTCTGCAGCATTCTGGGATTCGCGTCCGACGTGGAAGAGAGCTTCTGTAAACACTACGCGGTGTCTCATCGGCTGCACGCTGGGTGACTTTACAGCCATGTGGGTACTGCAAGCCTACTATCCGGCTTTAAGCATGGGGATAGTCATGCCCATATCGAGTAAGTGCTGAGGAAGTGATCTACAGATTGTTCTTGCTAACGTGAGCAGTGGCCGCTGGGATTTCATCATCAATCCTTCTTGAGACTGTAATGCTCCGCATCGGCCGTGACGGATTGTCCTGGCTCACGGCTGCAAGGACAGCAATAGGGATGAGCCTGATCTCCATGTTGACAATGGAAGCTGCCGAGAATGCCGTGGATTACTACCTCACTGGAGGACAAGTCGCGCTCAATGATCCCGCATTTTGGATTGCCGCTCTGGTGTCTATTGCCGCTGGCTTTCTGGCGCCGTTGCCCTACAATTACGCTAGGTTGAGAAAATATGGAAAGGCTTGTCACTGAACGATTTTGAATGGCCTTGGGCACCTCTTCTCTTAACTACTTTCCCATTCTTTCAACGTTCATTGCGAGAGTGTGTTCCGTAGGGTAATTATTCCGTCATCAACCCGAGTAGCCGCTCGGGATGCTAATGACGCAAGGTCAGTTGGAGGATGATGATGATGAAAGTACTCAGTAGAAAACAACCCGAATTGAACAGACGAGCCAATGCACACGTTCCCAGGACTGTTCTCACTGAAACTGAGCTCATCGCTTAGAAATCTCGTGCGATTAACACCCTGCGACGATGTTGCTAATACGCAGCCCTAAAACCCCCACTGTAGCCAACCAAGGACCTGCAGCCAAGTCAAAGATCCAGATAAAACCGCAAGGGAAATCGGATCTAGCAAACCATGGTTCATCCGTTGGTCGGGACCCTTTTCCGGCACGTAGCATGGCACGTGGATAGACGCCATCGCTTCGGAGCTTCATCAGCATCCGAGTCTGGCCAGGATATGGCATAAGCCCTATGCCATAAGCTATGAGACGAAAGGCGCGGCGTAAAAAGTAGACACCGTGAAGCTATTGACTGTTATCTCAATTATTGTCTATATGTGTTTGGGTGCTGTTTTGCATCTAGGAAATATCGCTCGGAAACTTGAAATGCACCGGCAATTGAGGCGCCATTGAAGGCTGAACTGAGTATGCTTCCTACAGTAATTTGAAAGAAACTCGTCACTCAGTTTGTAAGTTATTGAACCTAGTGAGTTTAATCTAACTAGCCAATATCCGGACCTCAGTCTCGCAGCCTCACAAGTAGAGCAATAAGAGATCTCTGGTCAAAGGCCTACCGTTCCCTCGCATCAAGTCCGTGTTTAGAGAATGCAATCCTCGTTCTGACTATTCCCGGATCCTTTGTTGGGTCCAACATGACAGACCCATCCGCACATCAAGCAGTCCCACAGCTCGCTTCTCCAGATCTCCACCAAAGCATCCCCATGTAGCATCGAATGAGACACTACAGAGTTGTCATTATCAAGCACAAGCCTCTAGCGTCACCTCCTCTCCTCGTCAAGACGACATCGTCGCATTTGGCGGGAGTAATCCTTGCGTAACCGTCGTCGGACTCTACTTCTGGCCCCGACTACCCCAGGTTTGTCACCACTTCCCCAGGTTCTCCAGTTCAATTTCCCCGCCGTCGGCAGCCCAGGTTCCCCGCGATGATCACAAGCTGGTCTGGGACAAGCTCTAGAAACATAAGCTCAAAAAAGCCATAAATACACGGGGCTGGGCCTTTGGAAAAATTTGCCTCTCGCTTCTCAAGCATCACTGGCAGTAGACAACAAACTCCAAGATGGCCACCACCCGTGAGAACAACCAGCAGTCCAAGGAGGCGCCTGAGTTTGCGCATGTCAATAGCGTTCTTGAAGATGAGAAGCCTGCGCAGGTCGAGGAGCGGGATTGGACTGGCACTGCCAAGAAGACGGACCCCGAAGAGATTCGCCTCGTCAAGAAGCTTGATCTCTGGATCATGGTGAGTGATGATGGCCCTAATGATTTGACCTCTGCTGAATTTTTAATTTACAGCCGTGTCTTTGCATCATGTACTTTCTCAACTACGTCGACCGAAATGCCATCGCTCAGGCTCGATTGAACAATCTGGAGGAGGATCTCAACATGACTGGTACCGAGTTCAACACAACTGTCTCGATGTATGTCAAACAGTATGGCGAGATTTGATCTGAAACTGACGTTGGCTAGCTTGTTTGTCGGATACGTCTTGATGCAGGTTCCTAGCAACATGTTGATTACCAAGGTGAAGCCTGGTATCTACATGAGTGCGTGGATGCTGGTTTGGGCTGCTGTCTCTGGTATGTCATCGCCAAAGCGCACAGGATGCGGTCACTAACATGATGGATTAGCTTGCACCGCGCTCGTCAAGAGCTACGGAGGCCTCGTCGCCTGCCGATTCTTCCTCGGAATCACTGAAGCTCCCTTTTATCCTGGTGCAACCTACATGCTGTCGATATTCTACACTCGCAAAGGTCAGTATCACTACCGTGTTATATGAGACAAATTCTCACAAGATAACAGAGGTCGCTGCTCGTATTGCGCTTCTTTACTGCGCCCAGATTCTCGCCACTGGCTTCTCTGGTCTCATCGCCGCCGGTATCTTTGCAGGCATGGACGGTCTTGCCGGACTTGCAGGATGGCGATGGTAAGTCACATGCACCATCCTATAGAGCTGTCTAACGTCATACAGGCTTTTCATTGTTGAAGGTTGCGCCACTGCGTTGATCGCTATTATTGGCTTCTTCATGCTCCCCAACACTCCTCTTACCACCCGCTGGCTCACCGACCGCGAGAAGCAGTTGGCTCACGAGCGCATGGAGAAGGATAAGGTGTCGGACTCTCAGGAGGGCGGCTCATCTTGGGACGGGTTGAAGCAGGCTTGCAAAGACAAGCGAACATGGCTGTTCTGCCTCATGCAAAACTTCCATCTGTCGGCGTGCTCCTTTAACTCCTTCTTCCCAACGTGAGCATTTTTTTTCTTTCAACTTGGCGGGTTTGTCTGAACCAAAGCTAACTTGTAACAGCGTCGTCAAGACCCTCGGCTTCAGCACCACCATCACCCTCGTCATGACCTGCCCGCCATTCATCTTTGCTGGTGCTGCAGGCATTCTATTTGGCTGGAATTCTGGACGAATGCACGAGCGTACTTGGCACATTACTGTCGGTCTTTCCATCGCCGTCGCTGGTTTCGTCCTTGCCGCTGCGACTCTCAACACTGCAGCTCGCTATGTGGCCTGCTTCATCTTCCCCATGGGTGCTTATGCTGTCAACTCTGTCATTATCGGATGGGCATCTTCCACTTTGTCGCAGACCAAGGAGAAGAAGGCAGTCGTTTTGGCAATGACCAACGTTGGTGGTCAGGTAAGTTATCTCTTCCTCTCTTAACCAAGTATCTGTGCTAACAGAGGTCTAGATTGGTTACATCTACGGTGCCTACCTCTGGCCCAAAAGCGACTCCCCCCGATACGGAATTGGTTTTGGTGCTTCTGCTGGCTTTGCATTGTGCTCAATTGCTTGCGCCTGGTGCATTCGCATTCTGTTGGTCCGGGAGAACCGTAGGATCCGGGCTTCCAACTCTGAGCAAGTCAATCTTTTCGGATACTAGATGGGGAACTATAAATACAAGTGCACTTTGGAGATTTCTGAATAGACACCAGGCTAAGAATTCGCATCTCGATTTCGGTGAAATCATGCCATGTCATGTCAGCCCACGTGTAGTGAATTTATTGGAACTCACCAGTTTACATTGTGCATAATAATTACTATATAAGACTTGATTGGTTAAAAATTAAACCATAGTCCAGGGTTGTACTGTTGTGCACGACTTGACAGTCAGAGATTGCTTGGCTCGAGGCAGCGGAGCATCAGGGCCCCGCACGGCAGCCTAGTTTTGGCAAGACGATAAATATACAACCTCTTACAGTTTAAACCTGCTCTCTTACTACAACATATTCAAAACCACTTCGTGAAACCAAAAATGACTGAGCTACTTCACGAACGTATTCTCTCAAAGACTCAAAACCCTCAAAAGGATTGTCCTCTATTTTGTAAACTCCCGGGAGAAGTCAGAGACAGCATCTTCTCTTACGTCCTCACTGACCACCCGGATCCTACACCATGCCAACAATTCAGAAAAAAGACGTGCTACACCAGACCTTCCTACTTTGCAGCTCAGTCAACCGATACCAGGCTCCTGCGCACATGTAGAGCCATATACCGAGAAACCTGGTTCAAGCCATTTCTCTTGAGAGAGCAAACGCAATGGGCGTCTGCTGGGGATCGCGCTCCTCCGTCCAGGGAACGCATTTCAGGCCCGCCGGCGCTGAGAAATATGCTCAAGCGAATTGCCAAGCAGCAAGGACAAGACAAGGTCGAGATTGAGAGGTTGAGAGTGTTTGCTCAAATGTACAAGCTCGAAGAGGGAGGGCTCGCAAAGATTCTGCGCACTCGACATCTTGCTCCCCGCACAGTGACGCTCACTATTCGCCACACTGATTGGTGGTTATGGGAAAGTGACGAGCCTTTGTCTTTTGAAGGATGTTGGATTAAAGGAGTCTGCAAAGCCATGTCTCCCAGCACGAATCAATTTTGCGTCGAGCTAGAGTCATTGGAGCGAAAGAAGGATCAAGTCGACAAAATTGCTGATCAAATGATTGAGCGCTGGTTCTTCAAGCGACCTGATGGTGCTGTCCTCTATGCCGATGCATCTGGCGCGAGCAGGAGGGAGAGTCGATGGAGTGGTTCAAGCACTTGGCATGGTCAACGATGGATTCGCGACGAGACGGAACCGAACAGACTTGACTACTACGTCGTTTCCGTCACATTTCAACCTCAGATCGAGATTGAGCGAAGAGGAGGCACCATCAGCGAAACCGCAATGAAGTCTGCACAAGAGAATGCTTTCATCGACGATGAACTTAGGATCTTTCTTCCTGGGCAGGGCCGCATCGAAGAAGAGAACCCCTTTGAGATTGTCCCTGACACCGATGATGGTGAGGAATCATTCAATGTTTGCACGGTGTGGCATTAACGCGAAACCAGAAATTGAAGTCACGTGGCACCCGCGGGATACACTTGATCTGGAGAACTAGCATGCAAGATTGAGCTTGGTCAAATACTAATGTGACCTTTGTTGATGGGTTAGGGTATTGGTATGTAGGTGGTAGCTGCGAGCTCACTCGTCACAGCCAAGACTTGAACATGTCTCGTTTCGTGCCCAAGGTGTTCCCCTTCGACCTTCGACGCATCCCATTGCCTCTAGTCAAGATAATTATGGGAAATATGAGACAGTCGCAGTCATAAGAACAGCAGAATGGAGCGGCTGGAGGGCTTTATGGCTAAACTTCTGGCTACCCCTGCTTTACCGATGCAGTACTCGTCAGAGGTAGGACTATGGGCTTGAACTACGTCTCCGACAGTTACAGTACGGAGCGACTTTGCCTCAATGGGGTGACCTACAAGACAGATACAAGCGAGGGATCAAATAGTTACAAAGAACATGCATTAAATAGTAGTTTATGTTTCTGCGGAATTCTTCATCATGATAAGTGACTACCGTAGCAATTTGATAACTCAACTGCTATTCTTCCGTCTCAATTGATCCTGTTCATAGGCTGAGGTAATCTTGAGCACTTGTTCCATTAGTCATCATCCAAAATACGTCATTGACACATGTCGCTTTCACGCGACTTTAATCCACAGACATCTTCACTATGGCGAAACCAGATAAAGACGACAACAACGGCCGCGTCGTCGGCGCGTTGACCTGCCAATCCGACTCTTATCGCAAGACTCTTGATACTGAAGTCGTTTCATGCGAAAAGGCATCCAAACATGCTCACAAGTCAAAGAAGCACAATGGCCATTCTCACTCTCACGAAGAGTGGTTGATCGAATGCGCTGACTCGGTTCTCTTTCCAGAAGGTCTACAGTCTCACCATGTCGTTTGAAGTGAGGTTCTACTTACACAGGCTACAGGTGGCGGCCAGCCTTCGGATCACGGCACCATCACCCCGCTATCAGGCTCTGATCAATCTCCCATTCCTGTCAAGAACGTCCAGCGCCAAGGACTGCGATGCATCATCTACTCACCAAAGCCGCTATCACCAGGCGACAGAATCCGCCAAGAAGTTGACTGGAAGCGAAGATGGGATCATATGCAGCAGCACACTGGTCAGCATCTCTTGTCTGCCGTGATGATGAACTATTACCATCTCAAGACGCTCGGCTGGGGCATGGGCGCGCAAGGAAACATGAATTATGTCGATTTGCCCCGAAAGCCAACTGAAGACGAGATGCAAGCCATTCAGAGAAAGTGTGCAGAGTTGATTCGTGAGAATCTTCCTATCAAGGTTGAGACTCCGGATGATGCTATGCACGATAAACTACCTGGTGATTATGACAAGTCTGATGGTGTTGTTCGCGTCATTCATATCGGCGATCTTGACACAAATACGTACGTCTATCATAATCCTACAATAAATGCCTCTGCTGACTTGTCGCAGATGCTGTGGCACTCACCTTTCCCAAACATCACACATCTCCCTCATCATCCTAGGCTCCACGCAGTCCGTCCATGGAAAAAACTGTCGTCTATCCTTTATCACAGGCGACCGAGCCATTACCCTCGCCAACTCATCTGTCAGCGCCATCAACTCCATAGCCAAGCTCATGTCCTCTAGTAACGTCCCCAGCGAGGTCGTTACACGAGCCACAGCTCTCTCCGAGAGTGTGACTGATCTCAAACGTTCAGAGAGAAAGCTCTTGCTCGAGGTCGCCAAGTTTGAAAGCGAGCAAGCTATTCGAACCATTGTCCAGAATAAAATGAACGCTTGGATTCATCGATACGACGGCAACACGGATTTCATAAACAAGATCGTTGGTGAGACTAAAGATGTTCTTCAGGGAACGGGTTTTGTTGTCGTCATTGCGATTGGCGAGCCGAAGGGCAGCGGCCCGGTTGTCATTGTGGGCGATCAACTGGCTGTTGACGCCATGGCACAGAAGGTCAAGGCTGTTGTTAAGGATATCAAAGGAGGGGGCTCTGGGGGGAAGTGGCAGGGTAAAGTGCGGGAATGGAGCAGTGCTGAGCTGGTTGCATTGAAGGAGGTTGTAGAGTCTTGAGATGGTTACACGAAGCAGTTATTCGTTCCAAGACTTGTTTGACTTTTATTCTAGGTCTTCTGAAAGAATCAAGTGGACCAAGCGCTCACAATCCAAGAAGCCACCCGAATCCAAAACTCCCAATTTTCAAAGTGGCTAAATCAGCTCCAACGTCTTCCTGTTCGCAACCCTGTTCAGTTGAACCCGCCTCCTCCTAGGCCGCATCTGCGTCTCCTCAAAAGCTCTCCGAACATGTCCAACGCTAATCGGCGGTCTTTCGGAATTCGACGATACAAAGAGTCCATGCCTCCTCTCTCCGAGAGGCAACGCTGATTGATCCGTCATTCTTCGTCGACTCGTCAGTTCCTGCTCTTGGATCGACAATGCAATGTCGGTCAGTCGCTTGACCATCTCAACCGCCAAGTAGCCGAGAATCTCCAGGCATTCATCTTTCTTTTTCATCTCGGCTATCACGCCTAGACCACACCACGCACGAAACCTCTTGACTTTGCGTCGTGTAAAGGATGCGTGTCGGTAGTCGGACCACTTTGCATATTCCTTCGCTGTCATATTCTTTGATATCTCATCCGCCCAGCGAAGTCTCTCAAGCGAGTCGTCGCTGGCCTCACCGAGTAATGCCTCATTGTCATCTCCGCCCGGGGGCTGCACGGAAAAGAAATACTCTACATCCCAGGGTAGAAGAGCTGCTGGGAGCTCTGTCTTCTTGGCTGTCGACTCTTCAACCGTGGAGCTGCTGAGGTCTTCTTCTGCAATGTCTTCCGCATCTTCAAGGTCTGCTTGGTCTTTGTCGTCGTTGCTGCTGGCACGCGCCTTTGTACCAACTGCTCTCCAGCGAAGGAGCGCCTGTATTCGTGCGAGTCTGGAAGGGTCGTGACGGATTTGGAAAATAATGTCGTTGATGGATATGAGTCGCGAACCACGACGAGCAGCAAGTTCATTGGCTTTGGTTAACTTAAGCTTGCATTAGTTGCGAAATGAGAACAGAGAGAGGTGCTTACCATCAGAACCACCTGGTCACGTATGATCTCTTCGACAAGCGTGAGCGTTTCCGTTGAGATGTCTCGTGTCTCACCAGCGACGTACATCATCTGCGACTGTCAGAACAAATATGATGAAGATGAAAATGTTGACTACCTGCTGGATCTCGACGCTGTACTTGGGTTCGAACTTGGCCATGACGAACGAGTAAGCGGCAAGTCTACTGTGAAATGTCACGTTTTGGATCAGACAAGAAAAAAGTAGTGTGAACTATTTTAAAAAAGAATGTTGCTGATTACTGCCAATCAGTCAACTACGAGTGTTTAAGCCGTGATGCACTTAAAGTTGGAAACAATTTTCTATTTGTATCACTGTTTGCGGTTCTTTGTTAATCATCGCAAGCGAGAGAAGTCACAAGCTTCTTAGCGGAGAGCCTTGACCATCCGAACAAAGACAGCAGCACACTTATTCATGTTTCTCGCCCGTCAAACCTGATGTCCACGCACGTTAGATCAAGGGACCAGGGATTGTTTGTTTAATTGCCATGATGAACCAAAAGCTTTGGTCACTAATGGATAAGGTCGAGGGTCCTGGCATACTCCTGAGCACAAAGACTGAGCTTCGTCAGAGGATTTCTTTACTGAGACTCGCGAATCGAAACAGATAAACCATTTTCTCGAGATTCAAATGTGTCTTTCGTCTGACTACCCAATCTAGACAAAACGTCTTCCTACTAACACCTCGGTCTCCAATTACAATCCCATTCAAAATGCAAACACTAAACAGCGTCCTCTTCCTTGGCCTGCGGGTCGCTGGTCTGAGCAAATTCTATTACAAAGTCAGCAAGTATCGATTGAATAGAGAGTCATAATGTCTACGGTTGACGGCGGTGTATTTAAACTTTCGAGCAGGAATCTTGTTCTCAAAGAGAAGATCGATTTCGCCAAAAGTGCGGTCTTTGGTCTCTGGCAATCGGAACCAGCACCAGGTATTGCAGAGAAGATTAGTACCGGCGTAGAACAACCCTGCCTTTGCTCCCCAGTTCCATCCTACAATTGTTAATTGACGGTTTATTGATAAGGAGTACAATACTGACCGAGTGGCGAGATCATGCGTGGCGTAATAGTGTGCTCAACGATTCCAGTGACGTTGTATATGAATCGTCCAATAACGATGGTCTTGTACCGAAGGCGTCCAGAGGGAGTCTCGGCAACAATCGGGTAACAGACTGGTCCAACAGTGACCATGTTGACCAAGTTCGATATAACTAAGATAATTCCAATGGCCATCTGGGTTCCTTTAGCATCGGAAAACCCTAAGCCACCAATAACGATATTAGCGAGGAAAAGAAACAGGAGACCACTCATGTAAAGGGTAGCCCGGCCGATGTGCGGGAAGAGGAACCACGAGATTATGCCACCGACGATATAGCACGCAGAAAGTGAGATGTTGAGATTCAGAGATGCGATCTCTGAAAAGCCTGCAGATTGTAGAAACGTGACTCCATAAGCGACCAGGGCATTGCCACCGAGGATCTGAGCAGCCCAGACAACACAGTTCTAGTAGTAGTTAGCAAACGATATAAAGAGTTACCACTCGAACACTGACAATTTCAGTTCGCCATAAGTTAGTCCCACGGAAGCAGTCAACGAAGCTCGCATTGTGCGTCTCAGCCTGTTCAAGAGCCGTGGTATGTCGGATGTACGCAAGACTGGCTTCAACTTCAACTTCTCTGTCCGCATCATCTCGACGCAGACGACTCAAAGCCTTCTTAGCCACATCGATCTTTCCACGACGTACTGCGTTCCATGGAGACTCTGGTGCAAGATATGCGCCGATGAATAGAGGACCAGGCCAGATCCACTGAAGGAAGAAAGGCAGTCGCCAACCCATGTCGCCCTCGATGCCGGCTACAGCACGGACAACACCACCAGATAGAAGAATACCACCGCCCCAGCACATGCATACGTAGGCTGTGACATAGGGCCGAAGGATAGTAGGAACGACCTCAGAGGCATATGTGGTGCTCAGGGTCTGCTATGTATCAGCACAAACACCCTTCAACACAGGAATCTCCCTACCTGGAATACACCCCAAGAAACACCGCACATAGCCTCACCGAAGGCAAGTACTTCTAGCGATGGGGCAAAGCATGGAATGGCTATGGTCGCAGCCATCCAAGCCATAAAGAACATCATGGTGTATCGCGCACCGAATCTATCCTGACAGTACGCGTTGACGAGCAAACCAGCAAGCTGCCCTACAAGCGCCGAGTTGGAAAGGCCAGACTGCCAAGCCGGCGTGATCTGTTTTCGTTGCGTCCTTTCGTCGTAGACACCAAATCGCTCTCTGAATTGCGTCTGGCCGTAGAAGGAAGTTATCTAGTCAAGTTAGCACCGGTGTCTTGCAAGGAACGGCCGATACTTACAATGACCAAGTCATAGCCTTCCATGATAAGACTGGTCGACAGGAACAAAGACCAAAAAACAGCCTTTTTGTACTTTTTGAAAGCTTGTCTTATTGTCAATTTTCGGTCAGCGGCATCGCTATCTTCAGCGCGCCGGATGAGTTCTTGGGTGCGTTGGTCACCCAGATCAAGCTGTTCGAGCTCGTTCTGGGTTGGGAAGACCTTTTCAGGTGCCATTGTTGCGAGTCGCCTTGACAAAGGATGGAACAATGCTTAGATCAAGAGTTGACTTATCCGACAGTAGAACACACACATCCCCAACAGCAGTTGCAGTCACTTATATACTTATTCGAGCGCATTATCCCTTCAAGTCCTCTACGTATCTTGTTATCCTACGGAGTCTTGGCTGATCTGGGGAAGTGGATAGGCAACCAACAACCTTGTTTGCTTTGCGGGGGAGATACGACCAAGACCTTTTGCCATTGAACGAGGCCAATGCGGAGAGAATTGTAACAACTTTCTCTACGCGCCCCAATTGGAATTCTGCCGAGTTACACTTGACGAGCCAACAGATATTTATTTACAACTGATATCGGTTAGAATCAGGAAAAGATTGCTCGAGCTGATCAATACCAGGTTATCTCTGGATGTTGGTGATGCTACCTAGTTGAGGCTGGTCCTTGTGACAAGCTGTGTCCAATCGTACTGCTCCGCTTATTACAAACTGACAAGGGCGTTATTCCCGATTGTCGGTCACTCCCTCCGATCCCCTCCTCGGCTGCAGGCTCCGACTGATGGAGTGAAGTCATTGGTGTTTCGGCTTATCATGCTAGACGTCGATAATGGGGCGGAGGTTGGCTGTCTGCCTGTGGCTTCGCGGGTGTCGTGGATCTTTTGCTGCTTCAGTTGAGTATAAGTGTCGTACGACTGAGGGTTTGCGATAAGTGAACCACGCTCGACATTCTAGTTCAACGTTCTCTTTCACCATGTCTCATCCGCAATCCATCTTTTCGCAGACTGCCTTTACTGGCAAGACCCTGCTTTCTATCAGGAGGGACACCATCCGAAAAACGTCCATGCACACTCAGCTTGAGCAACTCAAAACTACCGGCCGTTATGACTGCTTCAAGCTGAGGTGGCATCCCATTTATGCCGACCATTCCATGTGGCCTGTTCCTTTCCATCTGTTCTGGGACAGTGACATTGCCAAGTGGATTGAGGCAGCGTGTTACTGGCTGCAAGAGAGCTATGATGAAGAAATCGATAAAGCAATCCAGGAACTGGTTGAGATGATCCGCGGCGCGCAACATGAAGATGGGTACTTGAACGTCCACTATACTGTTGTGGAGCCTGGCAAGAAGTGGACTAACGTCAAAGATATGCATGAGCTGTGAGTTAGCCATTCCTTGACAGAGATACCAATTCTAATTGATGATTAGATATAATGCCGGGCATCTCCTCGAAGCAGCTCTTGCGCACAAAGCTTACTACAAGAACGACCTTCTTCTTGAACCCGTTTTGAAGTACATCAACCATATCAACAAGATCTTTGGCCCGGCCGAGGACCAACGTCACGGTTATCCTGGACACCCAGAAATAGAGCTTGCACTTTTCCGTCTTTACAGCGCAACCGGCAACCACGCAGCATATAACCTTGCTCGATACTTCCTAGAAGAGCGAGGCAACCCCACGGGTCAAAACGGTGAACACTACTACCTGTGGGAGACCAAGCAGAGGAAAGATCATCTCTGGGCTCGTCCGGATTCATATCCAGAGCATGATTCATACTGGGTCAATCAAGCACATGTTCCTATTCTTGAACAAAAGACCATTGAGGGGCATAGCGTTCGCGCTGCATACCTCTTGGTAGGCGTTGCAGATCTCGTTCGTCTCCATCAGGAAAAGAGCCAAGGACTCTCTCGGTCTACAGAATGGCTCGACACCCTAACGAGACTGTGGGATAACATGGTTGATCAAAAGATGTATCTGACGGGCGGAATTGGCTCCATCAAGCAATGGGAGGGCTTCAGTGTTGATCATTACCTCCCGCAGTCAACCGACGAGGGAGGCTGCTACTCTGAAACTTGCGCCTCTATCGCCGTCATGATGCTGGCCGAGCGGCTGCTGCATCTCGATCTGGATGGACGCTATGGAGATGTTCTTGAGCTCAGTCTGTACAACGTTGTCATGACGGCCATGAGCTTGAACGGAAAAGAGTTTACGTATGAGAATCAGTTAGGCAGCTCAGAGGCTGACAAGAGTGTTCGATATGACTGGTTCTGGTGTGCCTGTTGTCCCCCAAATCTGGCTAGACTGTATGGAAGTCTGGGAGGATATCTTTGGGACTATGGGGCTGACGGAGAAGGGGCTTTTGTCAACGTTCATCTTTACACCTCTGCCAAAGTGACTTTCGACGTCGATGGCAAAAACGTCGTGCTCGAGCAGCAATCCAACTGGCCATTGGACGGACGAGTCAATTTCAAGCTTTTTACCGAGACTGAGACAACAGTACGACTTCGACTTCCAGCTTGGGCGGAGGGAAAGTTCAAGATTGACCCAAGCTCTGAATCTGACCAAGTAAGCATTTCCAAGGGATACATAACTCTCAATCCTACCTACACCTCCGCGATCACTTCTTTCACACTACATGTCGGTAATTTTAAGCCTCGCTACATCTCACCACATCCTCACACGGGTCAGAACACACTCACTCTAGCCCGTGGTCCTGTCATTTACTGCGCCGAGGACGTAGATAACCCCTGGGAAACAAACCACTTCAAGGACACGATCCTTCGACGGGATAGTGCTCTTACAGAAGAGGAGCGAGTTAGCGAGCAAACTGGAGAGGAGTACATCGTGCTCAAGTCCAAATGCTGGAAGAGGCTGTTAAAGAACTGGGATTCTAAGCCTCACGGTGGAGCTCCGGGCATGGCAGCTGCTGATGAGGAGATTGGTGAGGAGAGGGAGATTACATTTGTGCCGTATTATTTTAGAGCCAATAGAGGTGGCAAGGGGCATATGAGAGTTGGGTTTTTGAAGGGCTAAAGAGAGTTTAACTGACAGTGGTTGATTCGGTTTAGACAACTACCACTCTGTGTCTACTCGTAGTCTTTCGACTGCAAGAAGCTTTCCGTCGCTGCAAGATTTAGTATCTTTGTCTTAGACTTTTAATGGGTCAATTCTCAACGTTGATAATAACGCTGTGGACATGATTCCTTCGTCCTTGCAAAGGCTGCTGCAATCCCCCTTCGGAAGTTGCACGGGCATTAATCCTATAGACGCCCGGATCAAGATGGACCGTTGCAGTAAACTTCTGCCATGCTTGGTCTTCCCTCCTCTCAACGTTGCCTTCGATCCAACTGCTTCCATTTTCTGTACTCACTTCCACTTTTGTGACACCATCTTGACTCCAAGCCCAGCCTTGGATCTCAACTTTCCCAGGTTTAACGATAGCTGAGTCGGCGGGTTTGACTATCATCGAGTTCACCTCTACTTCCCACACAGGTCTCATCCTGGTGCCTTTTGGATCTGCAGGGTCTTTCTCATTGTAGAGAACGCTAGCGTACGGACCGGGTGCCCGACTTTTCTGAAGTGAAAGCCTACAGAGCCATTTCGTCGAATTCGTGCCGAACCATCCAGGCACTACAAGTCTCACCGGCCCTCCTCGTTCCTTGCTAAGTGGCTCACCATTGATGCCCCAAGCGAGCAGAACTTCAGGCTTTTGCGCTTTCGTCATGGTCAAGTCTTTCTGATAACGGTCTGCTTCGTACTGGAAGAACTTTCCGTGATCGAGACCCTCGGACCACACAAAACGAGCTTCTGATAGCGGCTCCGCAAGGTCTAGAATTGTTGATAGGTGAACACCAGTCCAGAGAACGTTGCCAATCCGCCAAGGATTGGTGGTCGGTGGTTTAAGAGGGCTTCCATAGCATTCATGAAAGGCGGTTACCGAAGTCTGCGGTAACGCCTTGAGTTGCTCAAGAGTAAGAGCGAATGGTCGTCGGACGAGACCGTCGATTACTAGAAGCCATTTTTCAAGGTCGACAACAGCTGCGCCCATGTGAATCGTTTGGAAAAGGTGATCATCGGGTGTGATAAATGATGATAGGTTGTAAGGCGTTGGTGGTGGCCGTTGAAAGAAGCCTTTGGGGTTTATTGACGTACAGGCTTCTCGCTCAACTTCGGGGGCGGGTAAAGAAGAGACAGAATAGCCCGACAGTTTAACACTAGTTAAAGACATGGCTGTGAGAGACTCAAACAATAGAACTATGCAGCATTGCAGATCCAACGAGCAGCATTGAAAGTTGCCTCAGTTAAAATTGAAGTGCCAAGGCTTGGGATAGCCACGATCGGCAATGTCGGGAAAGTCGGGATAAACAGAGAGTTTCTTTCCGACTCAGAAGCTTGCTTGGTTCAACTTGTCATCATCCAACCGAATGCTGCCGAGTTTTGAGGTGTTTCATATGCATGGGCGAACTGATCTGTCTCCCCGCCTTACGCAGGTGTTCAGGTTTCTCGTAATAGCCAATTACTGAAGGTCTGGATTCATGAATCACGTGCAGAATTGCTGATTTGGTCTGGTGGTCTAGTGGTATGATTCTCGCTTAGGGTAAACCCTACAGCTCAGCTTGCGAGAGGTCCCGGGTTCAATCCCCGGCCAGACCCTTCCTTTTGCCCGCTTCATATTCCATATGCCGTAGCTCTGTTTCTTTTTGGCATTAAATCTCCCAAGGCTGGTATGCTGTTGACACCGTAAGACTCATAACCTGATTGGTCAGAGCACAAAGAGATGCTTATGTAATCCATTCTTCCACCTACCCTAGAGACCTTTTTTTTTAACCAGCTTAAGGAGCATCATCTTACAAAACGATAATTCGACATGATTACTCATGCTGAATAGCTTTATCTTTCGTTGCGCGACACTGATATGCACCAGGTTACGGTTAATCAAGTTCAGCCATATGTACATTAAGTTATCAATGAATGCTTAAACAAGTCAACTATGATAACATACTATCTCGTTCATCTGCGAAGAGGCTCAAGCCTTCAATGATGAACTATTCTGTAGGATCCCAGTATGATCGAGCCGGGTAGAAGCTGTGGCAGTGTAACACATCTCGCCGGTATGGGCTTTTTTGGGACATGCCAAGTGGATATGAATCTGGGTTCATTCAAGCTTCTGCCATAAGACGGCGCAGATCGACCACGCTGACAGGTTAGTAATCTGACTTATCACTTCATTCCTGCGTGATGTAAGACGAATCAGATAGAAGCAATGTCTTGATGTTATTTCCTTGCGTAGAACCAAACTCTTGTACCCCATTGTACATAACGAATTTTTGTCTATCATCTACTGAGGTGGGTGACGTAATCTGCCGTAGATTCTATGATATCATAAAACCCTTCATAAAGGAACGTTGATGCAATAAACCTCAGAATCCTCACAATTCAACACTTCTAAGTTCTATCTTTCAACCAAACTACAGTTGAATCCAAAAATATGGTCCGCGTCTTCATCACAGGCTCAACCGACGGCATTGGTCAAGCCGCCGCAAAGCTCCTGGCCGAGCAAGGCCATCAAGTCATCCTCCACGCCCGCAATGCCGACCGAGCCGCTTCTGCCAAAGCCGCCATTCCCAAGGCCAAAGCTGTTCTCGTCGGTGATTTATCGTCAATTGACGAGACAAAGAAGCTTGCAAAGGAAGCCAACGATGCTGGGCCTTATGATGTGATTGTGCACAACGCAGGCATCGGCTACGGCGCAACAGCATCCAGAACCTTTACTTCAGATAAGATCTCAGCTGTGTTTGCTGTGAATACTCTGGCGCCGTACATCCTCACATCACTTATGGATAAACCCACCAAAAGACTGTTATTCATGAGTTCCGATAGTCACTATAGCGGAGATGAGACGCTCAAGAATGCCACACAGTCTCACTCATACGGCAACACTAAACTTCACGACACAATGCTCGCAAAGGCGTTCGCGCGACGCTGGACAGATATTCAGGTCATTAGCATGCATCCTGGTTGGGTGAAGACAAAGATGGGAGGTAGCTCTGCACCTGTTGCGTTGAGCGAACCGGCCAAGGCGTTGGCGAGTTGGGTAGCTGGAGAGGGAGCTCTGACAAAAGTCACGTCAGGTGCTTTCGTGACTGCTCGCGGAGAGAGCTCACCTCATCCCGGAGCGGATAATGTGAGCAAGCAGGAGGAGCTGCTGGACTTGTGTAAGGGGGTTTCTGGCGTATCGGCGCCGGGGGAGTGAGGACCTGGTGTAAGAGACTCGGCCCATGCTTCACTATTCGCTGCAGTGATACAAAAACTTGGGGAAAAACAACAAAAAAAGATGTGCCTCGCTTTTACTCGTGATCGTTTATAGGAATAGCCCGATGCGGGGGTCGAACCCGCAACCTTGAGATTAGATTTTCAGATCATGTACTCGTAAGAGTCTCACGCTCTACCGATTGAGCTAACCGGGCGTGGCTGTGATTGGATGAAAGAAGATTTGCAAACAGAATCCAGATTGTTACGTCAACGACAGTCGATGGAACAGCTGCCATTCTCCTTTTACGTTTCGGACAAAGTGATCAGAGGATTCTCCAAGAGCATGATAGTACAAGGCATCTATCTGTCAGTCGTAGCATGTAAGGTTTGCAGTCCGCCCAACTTGCTCTTGAGCTGGCTGTCCACATCCTGTGCATTGCTCAACAATGTCAATCTGTAGACATGCTCTTTAGCTTCTTCCAAACCAGTTCAAATGCTCTCGGGAGCATCTGATTAGAGAATAGGCGTAAACCTGGCAAGTAAGCCGATGTTAATGTATCAAAGGCCGACCCCCTCTCCAGAGGAGAGGAGAGGGGGTCGGCGTGACTACTCAGATCCCCGAGTACGAGAAAAAGTTAAAGTAAGTTAATCACATCATCACACTCTGCTACAAGTTCTCATAAGGAGTCTTAAGATGATCAAGTTTTCTAAACGGCTCATTGACAAAGGAATTTCTCTCAGGAATGGTCACCTGGTTACACAGCGTATATTTCAACAATGAATAACCCTATTGGACTCCCGGGCTAAAGCCAGACGCAATGTTAATGCGACATCTCTTGATGATTTCCCGGGCATATATGGCATAACCTGTTATGTGTTAGCAAGAAACTTAAAATATTGATATTGTGGTTAGGATAGCAGATCCACATCTGTTGAAACTTGCATTCCAAGTCACGGTCCACGACCCTGATGGCCATCGTAAAGTTGACCTTGTAGTGTCTCGTCCCAATCTTTCGGCCACTCTCGTTAAAACTAGGCTCAACAGGAGTAATTAAACCTTGGTCTCGAAGAAATGAAAAGTCTACGACGATCTCGCCGACTCTCTCGGCACCTGTTCCAGTCAATGATGGAGAAGCCATTTAATAAGATGTACCAGCTCACCATGATTATTGGGATGCGAAAGCCTGTAGTGTGACTGCGTTGATTGATCTGACACATAGAGGATCTCTTTGCAAATCAGGGGACGCAAGGGCCAGACATCGAAAGTGTGACTGCAGGTAAATGGTTCACACTCCCATACTGGAGGAACCGGTTCTCCCTGTGAAATTTTAAGTCAGTTTTGAGGGTGTCAAGGTTGGGGAGAAAGAGCAGTACCAGCTTTAAAACCCAGTCTACGGTTTGCTTGATATATGGCAGTCCGTCATGACGATCATAAGAAGGCCTCAGACCTTCGTGCTCGGGGTACTCTTTGAATGGCTCACTCCGCAGAATGCCGTAGCTTGAACGGGCTTCTCTCTTCGGACCTTGCGACTTGTTGAGGGCACGGAGTACAGCCCCTGACGCGACAGCGTTGATAATGGTAGTTCTGTGTGTAAAATTTTAGTGAAGCGCCCAGAAGTGATGGTGACAGTCCTGCAAACCCCTGTTCTGGCCTCATCAATGTGATGTGACATCCTCTTTGCTGACAGAATTCTGCTAGGCGATTCTTGAGATACTTGATGAGAGAAATCGAGGTCCCAAACCCGCCCATCAAAACAACTTTCTAAACGGCCTCATGTCAGAAGTGGGATCTTGAGATGCAAGAGAAGGCGGGAAACTAACCTCGACATTGCAGCCACGGCTCATTGCTTGTGTGATTTGGCTTTCCATGATAGAGCCGATACCTTCAAGATGCTGGAGAAAGATCTGTTTGATTTTCGCCCTGGTTCTTTTTAGTTGGGGTGTACACGTTGACCATCCGTTTGGGCTCAACCTACGAGGGAATAGTGACGGATCCCCTTTTGAAACCTTTGCTTGCATTATCGCGGAGCCCTGATATTGCGAATTGCTTTTTCGTTGCTGGTTTGTAGCAGTCAAAAGAGCGCTTGATTCTATACTCAAACTGGTCAATCATGATCTTTTCCACAATGCCGTTGATGGTGTCTGTCCCCTGCTCCAGATATGTTTCTTCAGCAAGTAGCTCTTTCAGATATTCCTTGAAGCCCTCGTT
The DNA here is from genome assembly GCA_013184455.1 of Fusarium continuum. Lineage (NCBI taxonomy): Eukaryota > Fungi > Ascomycota > Sordariomycetes > Hypocreales > Nectriaceae > Fusarium > Fusarium continuum. Next base: position 19,663 of record JABCKB010000884.1, on the reverse strand, counting down.
TAGATAACTAGATCCGTGAAGGCCCCCTATTCACTAATGTTAGAGGAATGTTATCTTTTATTTTGCGATCGCACTTTACCTCCAGGTTGAACTACTTCACGGCTTAGTCTAAGTGGCACCTCAGTGCTAACTTTATAAGTGTTTGCATCGACAGTGCCACCGCCTTGAATTTATTAGTTACTAGTTAGCAAGAGACAAGGGTTAGGAAGTCATACCTGCATCTAGTATGACAAAGGTATCGCCACACTGAATGATCGTATTAGCAGAGTTGCAAAGTGGTTGATGGGGCGGATGCTGGTACCTTGATTCCTGGCGCGGTGGCCAGCATATACGCTGCTGCAGCTTCTGGCTCCGAGACGATGAACAAGTTTTCGATACTGTTGTTTTGTACGTCAACGCCCTTGAAATTTGCACGCTTCATAGCCACAGCTAGGCAGGTCTGCATTTGTCTGCAGGCCTTTTGCGTCCAGATTGCGGGCACGCAGAGCACAATCTCTCTCCGGTAGCTGTCATCAAAACCCGCGTTCTGAAGCTCAGATTGCGTGTGCTCTAAAAGGTAGGTGAGAAAGTCAGCGATGACGTGAAGAGGTCCTTTAACCACTCTCCTACTCCTGAGCGTGTCGAGAGTTCCGTTGAGCTCAGCCCTGACTGTCTCAGTAGTTTCGCTATCGTCAAGTAAAAGCTTGAACCGCGACAGCGGTTGGTTGGTTTCGTCGGAGTGGGTAGCTGGAAGGGACCAGAGCTCGTGTACTTGGTAACCCCAGCGGAACTGATCTGAAAGGTCTGTCAACATAGAGACATCCCCGTCGTCGTCGCGAGGGGCTCTCTCCTCCAGGTCAATGCCGAAAGTCGAGCCATGCATCCCCGTCTGCATATCATCGGTAAATCCATTCTCAAACTCCTGGTCTAGACGATCCAGATTGTTCTGATCGCGAAAGTGACGGTCCAGTGGATAAATCACTTCGCTAGGAACTTCCATGGCCATCTGGTCGCCGGAATTGAAGTTCCAGCTCTCCGGATAGTTTTGGATCGAACAAATGGATCCCAAGTCAACAGAATCAGAAGAGCATCCTTGAGGTATAGCAACGTAGGAGACGGCAGAGTATGTTGTGCCAAAATCTACGGCAATAACCAGCCGGTTTGGTAAAGGCTCTTCATTGATCTCATCAATTCTTCCAAAATCAATGCGGTCGGGACCAACATCGTCATGATTGAGGTGATCCTGGTGACGTGGCGTATCGTCTTGACAAAGGGTTGTGGTCGATGCCCTCGAGAACGACATGATCTGAAGTAAGAGTGGGTGAAGGGGGGGTGTGGAACGTTCAGGTCCCAACAGTGGTAGGGAAACCGGATTTTTAAAATCAACAAATCTTCTCCAGTTGAGCCTCAAGGCATACTCGCGAACCGTTCGAGCAGGCAGTAAGGCAGAAAAGCATCTGTGACCAGGGCGCGTTCACGGCGTGTCGACCAATGATAACCGGTTGTTGGTCCGTTGAACATGCAATGCGACGCAGCAGCCTGGTTAACCCAGCACATCAACCTGTATATGAGCGGAGCGATCACTTCCCTCCCTCAGAGCATCATCCTGGCACTGACGAAAAACCTCTTTCCGCAAAAAAATGGCTAGAAAGAAGAGCAGAAAGTCGAAACGAACTGCCAAGTCCAAGCCCAGAAACCCTCAAATCTGGAGCGACAACGATCGACTTCAGATTCTGGCCTATCTCAACTGGTGTGTACAACACGATGTCGAATTTAAATCCACAGCGGTCGATTATTTGAAGAAGGCTACAGGCAAAGAATTCTCAGAACGTCAGATCCGTGACAAGTTGAAGAGGGAGTGGTTTGGCTTTGGGCAATGTGAGAAGTTCGATGATTTGTTCTTATTAGGCACAGCCGGTCTCTATCCGCTACATATCGACGACCAGGAGGCGCTGCAGCAGATTTATGATGGGATAGGTCAACCCGGCGGTGTCCGTCGCCTGCGCAGCGCGTCCTCAGCTTTTTGTGTACGTTCGCGAACTCTATCGGCAACCCATTCGACGCGCGCAGCTACCGTTTCTAGAGAACCCTGTGAAGCGCCTTCGACGCAGCCTCGCAGCTTGAAGAAGGCCTCAAAAAGGTCGAGACGAAAAGTAAGAGCTCAGAACCCAATTGCCGCACACAATACTGCGACCTGGACTGATGACTGCGTTACACAGGCTAAGACGGATGCCTCCTTCAAATCTCCGCGACTGGACCCCGGCAAGGACCTAAGCGAGGATGAACTAGCGAGAGAATATTTGTCTGATATGGTTAAGAGCGAAGATGAAGGCGAACAAAGCACGATCCCTGCGCCTCAACGCTCTGATATCGACCTCACCCTCGCACCCTCTATCCCAGACTCCCAAGACGAGTCCATGCTTGATACCCCAGAGATACTGCCAAGCCACAACTTGGAAACAAGTTTGAGAGACGCAGAAGCAGCGCTGCTGAAGCAGGAGGGCCATGTGCTTACTTTGATGAACCGAATGTCGGAAATGCAGAGGGAAATTAACGACTTACATCACTGCAATCGAGCTGCCAACTCCGAACAATTCGATCTTCGAAGAACGATATCTAACTTGAAAAGCAAGCTTGAGGCTAGTAGACGCTTAATATGGGACTTTGAGGCTCTGGAAACCGACAGTCTAGCTTTTCGAAAGACATCTCTAGAGAGGGAGTACACGCTGCTCTACCACAGCATTAACGACACCTGCTCAATGATCTGCGACATGAGCCCCGATGACACCATCACGGAGCAACGGTCCAGTTTTGATGAATCGGCAGACTCCTGGGCTAGACGAGTTTCTGGTTGGGATCTTGGCGATATCCTTGCACATAGCAAGGCGGAAGATATCCCAAAGCATAAGCTCGTTGCGTCGCTGATCACAGCGGGCGTCTTTGAGCTTATCTTAGAGCCGGTGTTTCCAGCCATACTGGCAGCTGAGTCACCACTCTTGGATCAATACAGAAAGCACGTCTTTACTCAAGGCAAGCATGTCCTCCAACCCATGGAACTACAAACTAACAAAGATTCCAGGAGGATGGCAAGCACTACATCGACTTGACCGCATTGCGATGAAGTCGCTTGCATCAGAGGAACATGTTAAGAATGAAGTTATTTTGGAAAAGGCAAAGTGGCTCTGCCCACTGCTCTTACGGACTCTGAGCTGCTTCTTCCCCCCGGAGAGTCGCGACCTGGCCCAGCGTTCACCAGTTAACAATGTGGAGACGGAAGTGATGTCCGACCTTGAGAATACCCTTTCTCAGATTTTGAGCATTAAGATAGAACTGATGCTATCTGTGAGACGTTTTAAGTTTTACTTTGTCAAACCCGGCACAAAATTCGATGCAGAGAGTATGCAGGTTGATGAATCGCAAGCTGGAGGCTCTACACTAGACAACCGAAGCATACAGCTTTGCCTTCTCCCAGCTTTATTTTACCTGCCGGCAGAGACAGACGATGAAATTTCTGAGGATGTCGGATCGCGGCTTAGTGCCACCTACAGCGAATGCTTGACAGAAGTGGTTCCGGAGGACCTAGGGTCGCTTGTCCTTATTGCAAAGGCCATTGTGTGGCTCTAAGGTGAGCGATACTGCCCTTATCTGTATGAAATGAACTGGGATGGATCGGGAAATACGACCAAGGAAGGTAGCTGGTTCTGTGCTTTTCCTGGAGCTCAAGAGCCATTATCCTTCCTCGTCGCCAGTTATGTAATTGCACAAGTTTCATATCATTCTTTATACCTTCTTCAATATGTTAGACTCTAAGCTTTGTGCTTCGACTACAGCTTGCTCTTCTGCTGCCATCCCGCCGCGGGCAAAGATGCAATCAGGGTCTTGTCGATATCCTCAACCTTGTTCAAACCAGCCACATTCATCAAGATGTCCAAATCGGCCAAAAGACCTTTCAAGACGTGTCGCACTCCATGCTCGCCCATAATGCTGAGTCCCCAGATCCAAAGCCTACCGACAAACACAAACTTTGCACCTAACGCAAGAGCCTTGACAATATCAGCTGCTCCTCTGACTCCGCTGTCAAACGTCACGACTAGACGATCGCCGACCTTCTCTGCAATCTGTTCTAGGGCGTCTAGACTTCCGATTGCTCCGTCGACCTGTCGTCCAGCGTGATTACTGACGACGATGCCCTCAAAACCCAGATCAGCGGCCTTTTCGGCATCATCAACACGCTGAATGCCCTTGATCAAGAAGGGTTTTCCTCCACTGATCCCTTGCCACTTCTCCCTCGCCCAGACAGCCTTTTCCCAAGACCACGCACGGCCATGCCAGACATTGTCGATCCAGAGTGCTCCGGCCTCCGCAGGTTGCTGCTTTGGATCAATGCCCAGCTCTACTAGCCTTTTCTGGAAGACGGGATCTGAAAGGCCTAAGTCGGCGCCAATGCCTCTGTAAAAGGCGTAATTAGATGTTGCAACGTCGTCGTGTCGCCATCCGAGTTGCCAAGTATCCGTTGTCAAGATGCAAGCTGCGAATCCAGATTCGTGTGCTCGCTTGAGCAAAGATAGCGTGAGCTCGTCGTCATGAGGCATGTACAGCTGGAAGAAACGAGGCCCCTCGGGGATGCGATGACTCTCTTCGCCGTTCTGGGCAATCTTGCGACCAGCATCATTCGCCTCAGCTACATCCTCAATTGGACATGATCCTGCAGTTGAGAGGCTGTACGGGATACCAAGCTCCCCTGCAACCTGAGCAACGGGCAATTCACCTTTGGGGTGGTAAATCTTGTTGATGCCAATTGGGGCAATTCCAAAAGGCGCAGAGACTTGATAGCCGAAGATTGTAGTCCTTGTAGAGCGGTCATTGGTATCTACAAGCTGGCGAGGTACAATTTTATGTCGGAAAAAAGCTTGACGGTTGGCCAGGTGTGTATCCGAGAGACCTGCGTTGGAGGACGCGTAGAACCAGCCGTTTTGAGTGAGTTTCTCTTTGGCGAGCTCTTCAAGCTTGTCGGGGTCTAGATGCATTAGTCACGAAGTACAATTGTTTCAAGGACGTCATACGCGTATTGAATGGTGGTACTTGGCCGTCGTTCAACTTCCAAAAGTTCTCGCGTTGATAGAGACCCCATGAAGGAGTGTCACGCTTTGCGATGTGTGGTGACTTGGGATCTGACATGTTGGAACCTTGAAAGAAGTTGCCGCGGTATTATTGACATAAGTTATTTGGGGATAGTTATAATGTACCATCAAAATGTCGAGGTTGGTGTCCATTTATACCAGCGGCGATCACTACTCATGACGTATTGTCTATCAGTGCTTCCGGACGTCCGATCTTGAATCATCGAGTGCTGAACCATGACGAAAAAGTGACTTATGCCGAAGCTTCTCGGAAAGCATCCTGTGTAAAACAGAGCTTCTTCAAGCCTGAAACTCATAATTCTCAATTACTAAAGATTAGAAATTATCACGTCGAGCGAAAACAATTGCCTTGAACAGTGTACATTGCACTGTTTTATCTCCGTGAAGAAAACTTGGCAGTTGATCCTATCTATCCGTACGAACACAGTTCTTGTCGATAGTTAGAGAAAGTTCCCATATCTCATCACCCTGCCGCTCGTATCTTACACCGAGTACCTTGTACGCGGCCGTCTAGGAGCCTCCAGCCCCAGCCCCGGCCTCTCCATTTCTATGTCCTCGATTCGACGAGGGTTCATCCAAAAGCGCCTCGCCAATCTAGCACCCAGAGGAACTCTTCTGGGATGCACAGATATGATTTCCTCGCCAATTTCAGATAACAGCGGAGGCCATTCCTCTGGATGCTCATGCACCCGATGTTCGATTTCGCGATCCATAATGGATGCTTGACCAACGTCGATTCTCTCAATAATCTCACAAACATCTCCTGTCTCAGATTGGGCGTCAAAATAAATGACCACATCCACTTGTACGCCAGAAACGCCTTTCTTAGACCGCTGAAATATGTGAGGCATAAGGCTTGCCCCTTCAGGGTTTATGGTTCGGAACTGCACTTCCAAGCCGAGCACCACAGCGGCATAAAAGCCTACCCAAGTTGGGTCTTGACTACAATAAACCAACATTTGACTCCTGTCACTCGCGTAGATCTTGTGTAGAAGGACGAGGATCCGGGCTGTCGAAGAAACGCTATGGTTCCATGTCGCAAGGACTCCTGGGCTCCTACTCAGAGTAGTGTCCACGTCCATTAAATCAGCTTCATGGGTCTTTCCAGACACCCATGCTTTACATGAGCGCCAAGCCTGGTGTAATAAGCTCAAGCGAGGCGGGGGAGTGGTAGACCAAATATTGTTGGAGGGAGTTGCAAAATTCACTTGGTGGTTAGCGTCCAAGACAAGGTACAGGTGCTTGAGATCTTTGTCTTTGAAAGCAGCAATCAAGCAATAAACAAAAGCTTGAATCTGCTGGATGCTGGGAGTGGCCACTTTAGGTATGGACATGATGCTAAAAAGTGATGAAAGGAGTTGAGCCAGCCACGCGATCCGACGTCTCTGATCCTCGAGACCTCTCTTGCCTGCCTTATGAGTTTTTGGTCTCTGGGTCTTCCACAGGAATATTAGAAAACCAAGTAAGTTCTCTCCAGCCTCGGTCTTGAAGCATTGCCCAATAATGGTGGTGCAGACAAAGGTGCGTCGATTGTGCCATCGTGATTTGCGGTAGTCTCTTGCCCATTGTCTTAAACCCGGTCTAAAGGCAGCAGATAATGGACATATGTTTCCAAGTTGAAGAAGGAGATGAATGGTTTCGTAGTGAAGTCCTATTGAATCCTCCAAGACGTAGCGAGTGGGCCAACTCAGCTTACGATGAAGGGAAGAAACTACTGTGGAATTATGGGTGCCGATATTGACTTCAAGATTCTCGTAATTTTTGTTCCGCTTTTCCTGCCTTTGTTGGCCGAGGAGAAGTTCCATTTCGTGTCTTCGGGCCGGAGAGCGGTTGAGATCCCATCTATCGGTTTGCCGTTGAGTTTGAAGGAAATGAATCCGATATTCGGATAGAGTTGGTAGTAACACATCAACATGGAGGGTCTGGGAGATGTTTTCTAGGACATCCTTCATGGGTATCATATACGCTGAAAAAGTAAATATTCGGTCTTCAATCTCGTTGGAAAACTCGGGGATGGTTGTGTCCTCGTCGGGTCTGCCGGATCCAGCGATGATAACACCACAAACGGCGTTACCCACAACTACCCAGGATCCAGAGTCTCCATATTCTTGATGGTCAACTTGATGAACGAGGGCAGGTGAAAGCTAACTCACCTAGAGGTGTCATCATATCAATCCTCACAACCGAAAAGATTGTGCCGTTTAGTATAATCGTTGATGTCCCAGGTGCTATAAAACCAGGGACGGGCATGTTGGAGTCAGAAGATGATGTGGAAAATGTTAGACATGCAACTCTGCCGCCCTCTTCTCTCATCAGACGTGCCAACTCTTGCTCACTTATGTGTCTCTCGACCAGAAGCTCAAGACCTTTTGGTGCTGATGGCCACGGCCAACCCTCAAGATGCTGCACATTGATCATGGAGTTAGGCGGGAAGGAGTCGCCAGGTAAAGCAACGAGTGCCCAGTCAGCCATAGCTGGCCTCGAATCCTTATTTTTTCGACGAATGATATCTCGTGCTTCATTTGGTTCGAAGTAATCTCCACTCCCAGAGTATGAATAAATCACGACTTCACCGTCGTGTTTTGGCTTGGTTGTGTTTTCAGAAAACGGACACCCGGTAGCCAACACGTATGGTTTCCCATCCACCAAAACAACACCTCCCAGTGTGGTAATAGAAGAGTAAGCCGAAGAACTCTCCTTGGCAGGGACACGATGCGACATCCCCAGAAAAGAATGCTTCTGATAGTCGCGTGAGCCATAGATGAAGTCCGAAGATAACGCGGCTTTGGCAAGATGTCCTGTGAACTTTCGGTTGACTTGAATATCGTCGAATCTTAGTGTGTCCCGAACAAAATACATGGCTCCAGAGTCACCAAGAATACTTCTGACTTCGTCCCTGGCGTTTCTAGTATTACAGCCGATGAACACAACCTTTCTACCATTAATCTCCCTTGCTTCAAAGGACGTATCTTGGCGTAATTGACCTGGACGTTCGGCATGATTCCATATCAAACGAGCTAGTTGCTCGCGATTGTCCAGCCATTTGCTACGATCTGCAGGACCTAGATCTTCAGGCTGGTTTCTCAATTGATGTTTAAGATCGTGAAGTCTTTCCCGAAGTTCGGATCCTGAGGGCAATAGGCTGAGAATGCTGTATGTTGAAGAGACGGAAGAACTGCTGCGGGAGGGAGTAACTCCTCCGCCGGCTCCTCCTGGTACAGCGAGTTGCGAGAGGCCGTGGGAGGTAGCCATGACAGGCTAGGGTTGCTGGTTGACTTAGTGTTTCGGCTGCAAGTCTGAGGGAACGTGTATTGATATGCTTTGCAACCGGGCGGTAACTTGTGAGCAGCAACCTTGCCATGCTGGGGCTGAGATGCATGGAGCACTCGGAATTTTGTGAATTGTCGAGCCAAGTTAGTAAACCCCTGTCTTTGAGAGGTAATATTAGGTCGTGGACGCTATTGATTTGTCCAAGCAAGGACTACGGCTGAAAATAGCCACAGCCGCCGTAAATCTGTCACAATGACAAGTCAGGGTTAAACCAATGAGATTCATCTGTCAAGTTTGCTGCAGTGAGAACTGCAGTAACAACTACCACATATTGCTTCAGATCTGCAGCCATTTCGTATTTTAATCCTCAGCTGAAAACTGCTTACTCTTGGCTGCAACATCGCTTGTTAAAACTAGGTTTAATTACCTCTCCCCCCATCAGCCCCCAGCCTTGTTTCCGGCTTCCATGGCCGTGTGACCACCATCTCACCGCAGTACTTTATTTAGTACCTTATAACTTACATTGCAACCGTCACCTCACATTCTGTCCGCCAACCGGCGAACCTCGTGAAAGAATATCCCCAACATGTCAGATTTATCACCAGAAAGAAAAAAATTATTTATCAATACTCTTTTCGAAAGACCGCCAAATGAAATCGATTTTAAAGACTATAAAGCATATTTCCAGGCAGTAGATGCCGAGATCCAGTATCTCAATAGCTCTCAAGATTTTAGAGAGCTTTTGTTCGAGGTGGAATCCGATCAACTTGTCAAAGTAGCGTTGATCGCGGTGCCCATACTTAGGAACGACCCAAGTGCGGAGCAAGGGGCTGTTCTAGGAGACCTTCAAGCCGGAGACGTCCTGGGAATTCAGATTAATGGACTACCAAGGGAACGGATAATATTGAAGCACATTCTCGATGGTATCGTCCGGATATGGCTCATGGTGGATCCATCTCCAGTCGAGGAGATGCATAACAAAGGATGGAGGGGACAACGGAAGCTTTGTGACTTTGTCCATGGATTGTTCTCTCCAGGCCAAGAAGCTCCAAAGTATCCTAGCCAGCAAGCAACACAAAGGAGGGATCCAGAACTAGTGGCAGAGATGGCAAGCGAAACAACACAGATTCAGTCATCTCTAACACATCCTTTGACAGCGACAAACCTGAAGAAGCTCACCAATATTTCTATATACTGGATGACGAGATTAGACAAACATCTAGAGTTTGATGAAGACTACCGGATTCTATCGGTCTTCCCCCACAACCGGTGGCTTTTAGACGCTCGGGAAATCGTGCAGAAATGGAGAAGGGACAATGGATGTGATCCCAATATCGGGCCTCAACCTCAACCGAAAGTGTGAGCATTTGGAAAACGAGGTGGATATATGCGACAAAGCTAACGTTGTGAATAGCTGTCCGTTTCCTATACCGCTAGAAGTGATCCAAGAAACAATCAGATCGCTAGACTTGCTCTTCCCTCGTTACAACATACCAACAAATCGTTTTCTCAAAAAGAACAATGAGGAACTCTTCTATTTTCGCGTACGTAATCCGGGAGACATTCAGGATCGAGCCGGCAGCAAGGTTCGCCTTAAAGAGTTCTTCTTTTACCATGATCGCCTGATCGAACTCGCGCAAGAGTTCATCAACCCACCAAAAAGCTGGAGTACGATCTTTAGGGACTATAGAAACCCGATACAGTATTGGACGTTTTGGATAGGTCTCGTTATATTTATTGCTACTGTGGCGTCGGTGGTGTTAGCTGGGGTTCAGGTTCACTATGCGCGGAATCCACAGACGTGAGAGATAGTCAAGGAGTGCTCTAAAGTGACCAGGACTCAGATAGTTGTTCTATTTCTCGCCTTTGGATCTTCGTAGCTGCTATGACAAGCATTGTTATTCTAATAGGTCTTCCCAGCCGGTACGTCATCTACTGACTCCCGCCACGCATTAGTAGTCATCAGAAGAAAAATCTTCAAAAATGTATTCCTCATCACTTTGACCATCTCCACTGTCAGTCTCCATATTCTACTTATTCTTCGATTCTCGGCTTCTCCTCTTATCGCGCAAGGCCCAACAACTTGGGAATCTTTGCGAGCGTCGAGTATCTAATCCAAAGCCCAGAAAGAGGGACTTCTTTCCCAGCCAACAAGTCGAAGTGATGCCAAACCAGTGCCATTTCTCTTGTACCTCGAATCACTTTTCCCGACGTAAGTGTTTAGATTCTTGTGGAGAAATGTCTCTATGAGCCGGATCCGAGACGCCATGACTGTGAAACTATATTCAAATTGCGGCATCTCTAGGGATGGGATAAAGATGAGAATCTTATCTCTGCTATCGGGTCGCATCCTCGCCTTATTTCTTGGCTAGCGCTGAGCGAATCATTGCTGCCTTTCATCGACACGAGGCCAGGCAAACCCATTTGCAGTCCCGAGATGCCTACCGTCGACACTGATACAGTTAGCGACATACTCAACATTTCCTGCGACCTCGTATCTGCAGTTGATGACACCGATACTTGTTTCATATGCCTGGCTTTATGTTGCAGCCAACACAGTGACTTTCCATGGGATCCAAATTGAAGTCCAACAGAGTCAGCCTTAAGTCTTCTACCACAACCTCTTGGCCATGACCGCGACTTTGGCTTAAACTACTTGTAGTCCACATTTGATGTACTCAACCCTGAGAATTCTGGCTCCTTTTTGCTCTCACTAGCGCCTTACTAACTTAAATTCCGGTCAATGTCGCTGTGATGCTTAGTTAGCTTGGATGACTTGAGAGTTTTTACCCAGCTCTTTACGATAAAACATTGGAGCTGAAGTTGTCTATTAATTATTGGTAATCATTAGCAGTTGCGAGTATACCGCCACTATAAAGTTCTTGTTTAAATATCGTCTCGATCATCAAGCACCCATTGTGGCTAAGAAGGAGATTGACCCAATCAGCAGCTTAGACTTGACCTTGAGTATATCCATCAAAACCATGATGTTGAATCCCTTCCCAGAACAGATGGAAGATGTGCACGATCTTGTTAGTCCACCACCGAACCGCGACGTCAAGTATGCCCAGGTACAACACGTGACAATGAGCTTGCTAATAAGAGCCTCGATTTGAACAAGGCAGGCAGGAAAGTGGAAGGTTCATGTATCGCGAATATAAAAGGTACTTCATTTTGATTATTGTTTAATCGTCTCCTGACTATGATTATAAACTGTTTCATTCTTTCTCGGTAAATATTATCATCCCGAATCGTAGTCGTTTTCATGTGGTGTATGTATGCCCTGACCCATCAAAACTCCGTTGACATACCGAAATGCATCCAATTGACGTGTACTTTGCCAACTGTCTAGACCATTTGTCCAAGACATTTCCGTATACTGCGTTACCAAAAGTTTGAGAAGACGCCATTACTTCATGGCGTTCAGGCCACCAGCAGACAGCGGCGGAGCACTATCACCAGCCCTGTTCGCCTGATCAATCAATTCACCGATGGGCATCCGACCGGATGATGTATCAGTCGGAGCTCCAAGTTGAGTACCCCTGTTTGGCTGCCCCCGGGGCACGAAGTCGTTGTAATCAGCATCTCTCTCCATTCTGTTCTGGAGAGAATAGTTGCTGTCGTGGATAGAAGATGGCACACCACCTTGGGATTGGCCTCCAGTTTGGGTGTTGGATTCCGGTCGCATTCCGAGGTCATCGCCGCCGACATGAGGAAACTGGGAATAGTTGTGGGATTGTCTGTTTTGGGCATAGATTGGTAGGTCTTGAGCGTTGTCTTGACCGAAGTTTGAAGTGTGCTGAGTGGGAGACGAGAAATCATCGGCAGTTCCACGTGGGAGAGTCGAGGTGATGCCCTGAGATTGGCCGGCGTAACCTTCAGAAGCGCCCTGGGGGAATCCCGTAGAGTCGTTAATGGATCGATCAGTGTCGTTGATACTTGACTGGGGCAACTTTTCAAAGCTACTAGTGTCTCTAGAGGCGATTGAAGGTGAAGAGTTAGACTGAGCGGGCAAGTCGTTGTCTGTAAACTGAGAAATCTTTGAGCTGATGTCTTTAGCCTGGGTAGGCTCAGAGCTCTCGTTGGGAACGCTGGAGGTGATATCGCTGACTTGTTCAGGTCGGGTATCGGCGGTAGGCTGCTTTCCACCTGGAATCATGTTGCCGGCGCGTCGCCTCAAATCTCCCGCAGTACCCTGTGCCTTGGAGGACAGATTGGACACCGTGTCCTTGCTATCTTGAGCCAGAGAACTTCCCTTGTCAACAGCGGCGTTGCTGAGCTCTTGGGCGCGAACGATGCCATCACGGGCAATGTCCTTGCCTCGTGGTGAAGTAACTAGAGGAATGATGTAGATGCTGGTTAAACCCAGAACAGCAATTCCAAATGGAGACATGAACTGGATCAGAAAGTAGAGCGAGGTTGCAAAAAGGAAAGCCTGTATAATGTTAGTCTTGATTTATTAAAGCGTCAAGGTTAACTTACGCCAAAAGTCTTGTCTAAATCCTGAGCATAGAGAATCCTCTGGGCTTGGACGACGGCATACTGGATGAAGTCATGGATATCCTTCAAAGTGGCATTCAAGGTAGATTCCGGGACGGTTTTGTATTCTTTGGGGCGGAGGCGCGAGACGAAATTATCAGGGCCAAAGGAACGGCCAGCGAACTCGGCTAGAGACATGACTGATAGAGGAACTTAGTACTTTTGCGCCCGAGGAAAGAATAGGTGAGATTTGAAATACCTCCGAGTCCAAACGCGCTGGCCTTGAGAGCCAATTGGGTGAGGTGTAGATTGTGGACGGCGAGCAGAAAGCCCATGGCGACAAAGTAAGATCCGATTGTGCGAACTGGGTCCTCCCACTATAGATATCTGTGAGCATGGCTGACTGAATGGATTTCAGACATTCAAACATACACTGATGTACTTGTAGAGGCTGTCCTGCTGGGCTGTGGGTTGGAAGAATTAGCTTCACAATCTCTCTCCTCTAGAACGGCAGTGCATTCTTACCAACAATCTCCTTCAATGGCCCAGATTCTCGTCGGTCTCCGGAAACTTGAGAGTCAAAGAGGAGGTCAGTTTCAGGTTATTTTTGGTGGACGAATGATTGATCAATGCATACTCTGGCGCTGAGATTCGTCAGTCCCAATGGGACGAAAGCTGGCTTGTAGTCCACTCATGTTGATTGCGGATTACAACCAAGTAGTCTATTTCTGGGAAGGTAAATGTTTCTGAATGGATTACTCAGAGTTGATAGAAGGTGAGAAGTCAAGCCACGAATTGTGCAAGAACCATCCTTTATCTGGAGCTTCATAGACTCAACTTAGGGCATGCTCGTCTGGGGCTGAATTGCAGTGCGTCATTACATGTTGGCTGATGCGCTCATGATGAATTTGTGCACCGTGACATCAGGTCGTCTCAGCCATGCGTCAGTCTATTTCCGGTCTAGATCCCAGGAGAGTTGACCACTATGAGCCACAAACGACGTCGTTTCTGAGCTACCAAGTTGCTAGGATACACCCACGTCATGTCAATCGTCACCGTCCCAGAATATTGAGATCAGGACACGTCCGACACGCAACGCACAATCAACGGCTCCAACGGATGCCAGAAAATCAGGATTGTTCCTTAAATTCCTGTACTTCCTTCCAACTTGGCATGCTAAGGCGCAAAGCCGCAAACTAGGTTCCTGTCCTGACATCATGGGGCTGATTTGATGACCCCAATGGCACGCGAGCTGGAAATGACAATTTGATTGCCCAAACGAGTTTTGCTTATCTGCTCAGCGACCTTGATTTTTTTTGTGATGTACCACGGTCTTCGAAATCAAGCCTCCTCCCTTTTTTCAGTGGATACTGATCTAATGTTTCAGTCCACAGCTGGTTCTCAATGTTCAAAAATGCTCCTCTCTTCTATCAGGGCCCATAAATCTTCCTTGGTCTTCCGCATTACCTCAGACCTAGGGAAATCATCACTTGAATCAGCTCATTGATTCTTGAATGCTCAATTAGTTAATCCATTGATTAAATAAGTTGGGGTGTAATAATGTAGATTGTTATCATCTTGGCCAGCCTGACAAAGGACTCATAGAGTGGCTACAAGAGACCAGACTAGTGCAATAGGTAGACAAGATATATCTATACTCACTTTGCCTGAGCTGCTTGAGTTTGGTGAATGAAATTATGACAATTTTCTCCGCTCTGGCATTGCGGTGTAACGAAACTAGATCACCTAGTCAAGACCATGCCATCGTGTCCATGCCTAGCAGCTATTATATAGTTCCAATGTTGGTAAAAGCCTCGATGCAGATGCTTAGCTAGACGAGTTCTTTACGTACGATGCAGTTATACAATATGCTAGTGACGCAACGATTTCCAGCCTTGTCGTCCGCTTAGTATGTTACTGATTTGGTATATAGGGTATCGACTCTTCGAGGACTAACTGCCCTTGTGGATTCAAACAAGTTTTTGGCAAACTTGACATGATGACCCACGACATAAAATACATTGGCAAATCTTCTCAGAGCACCTCGAAACAGAAAAGTTGCTGACATCTATAGATTATGTCCCTCCACGAACCTATCAGGCCGTCACTGCTTGGTATTTAGTGAACGGTGATGACCCAGAAAAAGATGTAATCCAGATCTTCAAGTTCCCAACTTTCTTAGTCAAGGAGGGAGATGATGGGAAGCTCCGTTATTATCTTGCAGAAATCTTTCTTAGCCCAGAGCCTATTTTCCAGCGAATAGCCGAGAAGACAGAGCTGTTGGTTCTTTCGCTGTCTTTACTGACGAGACTACTCTCCCTTCTGCCAAGGCTGGCATCATGACCCTTTAAATACTCAATCAAGCCCTTAATACCCCAACGCCGAACCTCCCAAATATTGTCTTGGATTCTACCCCAAACTCTTTTCGTAGACACACAAAATGCTCTAAACTTACTGCCTCTGCCCATATATAACCGTTCTATAATGTGTTCAGTTGACGTCGCCTCACTGCTAAGGAGATACCAGGCATGGCAAGATGGAACTTACACTTCAAGGTATGCATGCAGCGCTGGGTTCGTCAACTCCTTGCGCATGTCCGCCAGAAACAACTGTGCATCTTCATATTTCCACTAAATCACGTAATGTCAGCCCCGTCCCACTCACGATACTCGAGCTCGATACAAACTTACGCCCAACAATTCGGTCAGGCCGCGGATGGAAAACCCTTCAAGGCCCTGAAGCAGAAAATGTCGGATCCAAGCACCCCACTGCTTGAGCGACTTATCCTTGGGCCAAGTGCCTATAGGAACCTTGATTCTCCGGCCCGAAATATTGGTGAAACCAGCGTCGCTCATGGATTGAACCATCTTATCATCCCAGAAAAAGGGCTTGCCCGTCAAGTTGCCGATCTGCTTGAAGACTTCTACCCAAGTGTGCGATGGCGAGTCGGGCTTCAAAGTACCGTCATCGGATTTAGAAGCGCCCCAAAGCTCAACGTTTTCCACCCAGCCGCCAGGTTGCATATGCCTTTTAACAGTTAGAACTCTAATAACCAGTAGATAGAAAGATGGACAAACGTGTATGCTTTGCGGTATAGCTCTGTCCAGTCGGGAATGCAGCCCATCATGGCGCGGATGTGAATGAAGTCAAAATGGTCAACGGGATAGGTCCACTCTTGGGTGACATCATCAACTTCGTATCTGCAATTTGGTGGTACAAAGTCAGGCTGGATAGGTGAGAGGTCGACGCCGAGGACCTCGGCGGACTGGTGCAGATCAGCAAACTCGCTACGTTCATTAGCATCTCATGGCCAGCATGGCTAGTATCTTGATCACTCACATTGCCCAGATACCAGTACCGCATCCCACATCTAAGACCCTCTATATCTTTGTTTAGATGGAATGGCCCGGTTGCTGCAGGATACAGGACTTACTTGCGGGCTGTCGCCGATGGGAGCCTCGTAAAGCTGATCATATAAGATAATCCTATATACCTCGTGCCTAGTCATAGGCGTTAGCAACAAGACTTCTCTAAAGTTGTAGTACTCTCACATGAGGTCTTCAGCTTCTTGTTGACGGTCGTCATTGGGAGCCCTAAGAGTAGGTAAGTATAAAGGCAGTGCACCATCGACGGATTTGGGTACGCCCACCAGTAAGACCCATCCCGGTAAGCATGATATCGTCGTCCGTTCTCCCATTTGTAGTTTAAAATTGAAGACCGGAGGGATTCGGTATCAGTTATCCCCGTCCTGTCACGGTTCAGTAAGCATGCATGGTGTGAATCTTCCTTCTGATGTCTAGCATACGACTTGGAGTAGGAAGAGTCGGAATCATCGTCCTGTTGGTCGTTGACACCTGGTGAGTAGAAACAAAGGATTGAGAGCCCATGGATTCATCATACCACTTCAATTGCTGCCTGACCCTCGGCGATCTGGTCCAACGCAGCCGGGGGCTGAGGGTCCGTTGGAGGCTGCGTGGTCGGTGACCTAGATTCTTGTGACCTTGGAGAAGACATGTTTCATGAAATATCCTTTTTGATGTATTATAGAAGACGAAAGAGACTAGCTTGACGCGTTTGAAAGTGGCGAGGGAACTTGAAACAAAGACAGACCGCTTTCTTGACTCTCGTGGGAATGAGGGGTTTCCACAATAGAATCCCTGTCGAGAGCGTATCGACAACCCACTGTCTCCTGCAAGTGGTCTGGTTCGGTCGTTGCGTTACATCCTACAGCCAAATCGTCAAGAATCGTTGTCGATCATGATAGAGGCCTGGGTGGTGCAAATAGCGTCTCCTCATGTCGTAAAATTCCTTCAAATGCCCTTCTCCAATGATCGATCGCTAGTTCGGAACAGCTATCCTACTACTTTTACTCTATTTAAAACCGATGAAACTGGATTATAGGAGAAAGTTGAAATATAGCACTCTTTGAACATTTAAGTGATCTGAAAAGATAAAACACTACAACCCCTTTTAACCACATCCTCAGAAATCTGCCCTGAGTTACTGACATTGGCAGTGTTCTAACAACGCCTGAAGATTAGTTTCCATTTGAACTAATCACCAGTGCCCATGCCTTTAGCACGAGGGTAGGTTGACGAGGCGCAGCTTTAGTCAAGGAGGGAATAGCAACACCTCCATTCATTCTCTAACTTAGATCTGACTGAAAAGCTTAAATCGAAATCAATGGCTTGCGATTTTGAGGAAAGTCCACGTGTGTGCTTTTTGACACATAGATTTGCTAACAAGTCCAATAACAATAGCAGAGTAAATCTTTGTGATATCCATATTACAGAAAATAACAGTCTTCATCTACTCCCAGTTTTGCATTGTGTATATCTTTTACTGCCCATCGGATAGCTACTACTCTAAATCTTTAGCGAAAGGGCTGCGAGCTCTAATTCTCCGACCGTAAAAATACAAAAGCCAAGGAATGGTTGTTAATAACAGCCCGAGTCCACCGAGCAAACCTCCCGTGCCTTCCAACGTTAAACGGTTTATCATTTTCGCTGTGAATAGTGGAAATACTCCTCCGAGAAGGTTTCGACATAGGCTCTGAGCTGCTAAAGCTGACGAGGCATATCCGTGGTACGTGTCGGCAAGATAGTTGAACACAGCAAGGTAGATGCTAAAAATGCCCATTGTGCAGGAACCAATTGCTAGCGATGGTGAAACCCATGAGATGCTGGTCTTGGCGCTCATGAAGAACCATAATAGACCAATAGGCAAGAGAATAGACTGGATGCACGGTGAGAGGAGGCGCTGTTCTGGCGTAGTTGAGGGCGTTTTGTGAGGTAGTACCCATCGCACAACAGGTTCTTGTACCACAGCCAAGATGATGCTGAGGATTGATCCAACAACAACCGCTGTATACACAGCTCCAACTTGTGTATTATCGAAGCCATACACACCTCGGAACACAATCCCGATGCTGCTGAACTGCATGTACAGAATTGCCCAGGCAAACGAAACCCAGACGGAGAACCAAAAGACGACAGATTCTGTGACGAGCAGTCGCAGCGGGAACGCAAAGCTGCGCCATATGATGCCAATCTCGATGTGCAGGTGTTCTTCGGTCCCAGGAGTGAAATAAACTGCCATTCCAGTTGGACTCTGATAGCGCATGGCGTTAAGCGCAAGGCACTTTCGCCTTAGCAGCACGTTGCTGCGTGTTTCGCCAAACAGGAAAAACAAAATGACGGTAGTGCTTCCAACGGCAATGAGCTGAAGATAGAATATCCATCTCCAGCCTAGACGGTCCACGACGCTGCCACTGATCAATGGACCCAAGCCGGTACCGACCATAATGGAGAGCGAATACAAAGCCATCGGAGTATTGCGGTCCTCCTTACGATAAAGATCACCGACAACGCCTCCAGTGAGAGTGGCAAATACGGCCGCGCCATTGCCTGTGACGAGTCGTGAAACCATCATGCCAGCATAACTGTCCGTGACGGCGGATCCCAAGATGCCGAGAGAGAAGACTATTCCAGAGCCTACAAAGACCCAGTATCGACCGTGTATCTCGCTGACGGGCGCGAGGACCATGGGGGCAGAGGCAAATCCTGCTACGAACAGGGTAATGCCAACGTTGAACTGCGTATCGTTGACGTTCCACTTGTTCCGTAGGGGTTCGGAAGCTAAGGCGTAGGCGCCAGATGAGTATGCAGCGAGAGTCGATGCCATGAAGGCTCCGGACAGGATAATTATTTTCTTTTTACGGGACCAGCTGAATGGTGATTGAAACTTGTCGGTCGCATCTGGTGTAGAGATTATCGTTGGCGAGGCACTGACGTGTATGGAACGAAGAAATTCAGCGAGTGAAAACGACGGTTCGAGGGCCTCGGGGCCAAGTGGTACACGAACATGGTTCTGGCTGTCATCCGAAGAATCTGGAAAGAGGACATCAGGTGATGCTAAGTTCTCATCTAGGACTTTCCCCTCAACCTCCAGGGCATCGTTAACCTTGGTGTTTGCTGTCATTGCAGAGATGGCCGTTGGGTGTTTTGCCAGAGATAATCCTTCGACAGTTCACAAGAAGATATGCATGGAGGAGTAATGCCAACGTCGGAACTGTCTCGGCTAAGAGACTCTGACCGTGATGACTTCATGGCCAATAGCGGGTTTTAAATCCTGAGGGGTGGACTGACCGGGCGGGCCGATCTTGGCGCTGGGGTAGTCGGGGAGAGACGACCAACTCCGGCAGCGCCAAGACAACGAAAGTTGGCTTCTTGTTAAACCGGAGGTATACCAAAATCTCCGGTTTAACACTTCTATTAAACCGGAGGTATAGACCA
>JABCKB010000882.1:0-17997 GCA_013184455.1 Fusarium continuum | reverse complement strand
GTGGTATCACTGAGGGTGAGTCTTGTGACACAGCGTCTTGCCTCGCTGTTTTCTAGGGAAGAAGTCGCAGTAGAACAGCCAGCGGAGGTTGTAGCGGTAGTTCTCATTCTGTTCATTTCTGTTTAATAGGCAGGACGGAGTAATTCCCGGAGAGATCCTGCGGATCTATAAACTGGTGCCCCTCTTCAGGGTAAATTGTTCGTCAACTGGGTGAGATAATAACAACATGATGCGAGATCTGCAACACAAGGTTTTCTATCATCGTGCATTCTTATCATCCCGGTCTGCCTTTGAGATTTATGTGAAGAATATAGTGAGCTTTGAGGAATTGTTTCGAAAAGGCTCAACACGTGATAGTGCAAGCTGCTAATAATATCGAAGATAAAGATGAGATCAAGCAAAGCACGAATGTTGAAGAATGTTGAAGATGCAAACTGGGTTCTGCTTTTATATTCAGATTCCCCGTTGTTGTGTGCCATTCCCACGCAAATTGATATGATCGCTTAAACTTGAAGTGCCGTTGTGAATAGTTCAGCAGACGCGAAGCTTTGTGTTACAGTATCCATGTATGGATGCATGTTACATAGCCCATCTGCCATTGACCCGCAGTATAGAGAGCGATGCACAGATCATCCCAAGGAGTACGGTGTAACACGAGCACAGCTACTATACCTAGGTACGTAGGTAGTAGGTACTTTATCAAACACACAGAAGAGATGTAATCCGATAAAATGTGCCGAATTGACAAAGAGCTCACTACGACAGAGACAACACCTATCAATGTTACAGATTAGGGTACGTGAATATGGCTCGTTTCACTATGATGCTAATTTTAAACCGCGGCCATCTCAGACCAATAAACCATTTCTGTCAGATGTGTTGAATACTGTTTGAGCCGTGGGGCATTAAACCCACCTCCAACTATACCGGTACAGTCTGGACAGTAGTTATCTTCTCCTCGGGGGCCAGTCAATGATGATGCGAGATTTGTCCAGCTGCATTCCATTCCATACTACGGTCCTACAAGGCATAAGTTAGCCTATTGTAGCAAAACATTCCACAGACAATGATGCTATACAGTGCCAGTAGCAATCTCTCAACCAACATGCATCAATCAGATAAAACCGTCATTGTCACACAGAACTCAACGTTACGACTGAGCTGCTGACCGAAATAGGGTTGGCACACGTGAAAGAGTCTGTCAGCCAGGCAGACGAATAATAAATGAACTAAGTTAATTAATCAATGATATGCTGGATACGAAATCCGAAAGAGACTGTCGTAAACCTCGGCTTGCTTGACCCTCATCACCGAAATCTGTACAAAAGAGACTAATCTAGCAAAGGAAAAAGCAACCCAGCGCTTTCATGACCCTGGATAGGACGGGAGCATGGGTCTTGTTTGTACATGGGTCGTCAGTTGTCACCTGCCAGTCGGCCGGGGGTCTTTTTGTAATTCTTTGCTACGTACCTATCCGTACAAAGAATAAATCTGGTCCTTTGTTCGATTACTTTGTGTGCGTGTATCTAGACAACCACGGATCGATAAGGACAGCGAGATCGAGACGGACCACGGTGTGCAGGACCTGCTTTGCATCTCTAGGACGTAGTAGCTGAGGATTGTCTTTAGACCCTTTCAACGATTATCTTGAATTTGGTAGATTGGGATTCGCTGCGGGCGACAGCGAAGCCAACTTCACCTAGTCTGGGAACTAACTTGTCCAATTTAGAGCGGTACCTGCGATGCCCCTTCCGTGTCTTATTATTCAATTGTACAGTACCTAAATACGACGCATGCTACTTGAGGATACATGGGATAAAGTACCACTCCGTCTGTAGGTACTCGGTGTTGGCTTGTCCATTGAGTTGCCCGTTGTATGCACAATTAAACATCAGACGTTTTACCCTTTGCTGCAGGCTACCTAGAGTGGACAAACCGGACGCACAGCATGTATGTAACTTTTGCCTCAGATAACGGACGGCAGGAAAGCAATTAAACCGGAAAAACCTTTGCTTGCTAACACGTAATTAGGTTTGAGCAAGACCACGTCCACATCCATTCATTCATACGATATCTAATTCTCGCACAACAACAACATCACCATCAACATCAGCCACGCTCACGCCCACCACAGAACGGGGACTCAGGACTCAGGTACACCTGAATCTTGAATCGGGTGTAACCAGCCAGTACCTTACCTTGCCCAGAACGCTTAGCTTGCTCTTCAGAGTTAAGGGACTGGAGCCCGCCATGGGGGATCCCCCCAGGAGCCGACCAACCATGAGCTGGAGGTGCTCTACTGCTACTGTACGCCTCTTTTATCCCGCCCCGACCCATCAACTCACACCCCGGTTACTTACCCCCGGTCGAAGCGCCAATGACCAAAGCAGCCAGCATCGTCGATAATTGATTCCATCTTTGGCGCACCGCTGCTGGCTGCATGCATTCTCTACAGTACCTAGGTAGTTAGCATTTCGCATTTGCCCTACCCAGCGGTACTGCATTGCACTGTGCTCTGCTCTGCTCTGCTCTGCTCTGCAGTCTGGATAGTCCTGCAATACCTTTACCATCCATCTCCTTGGACCGCTGCGACTCTTCCGGCCGGGGACCTCACATCCAAAACATCACTGTTCCGGATATCGCCAGGAACTCAGCCTCCTCCTCCGCCTCTTGTTTCCAGACATGACGTGAACGCAAGCACTACGCATTCGGTATCCTCCGTACCTAAGCTATCATCTTTACTACCCTACCTGACCTACATACATACCTACCTTACCTCAGCTTTGCTGTCTATAGCTACACAGGACCTACCTACCTAGCTTGGACGTCACCCCCGCCGCTCACGATTTGTACCCCGATCCCGAACCCGTCCACCACCACCACCGACTGACTGACTGACGGACGGGGTTCTCTCTCGCTCTCCACCGTGTATGCTTGCTTGCTTGCTGGCTCGCACAGCTGCCCCGTGCCTGTCCTGTCCTCATCCGGACCCTAAGCATATTTATCCCCATGGCCTAGGGCCCTGCCATCAACGCCATCCACGCCCCCGGCGACAATGACCAGGAATGAGCCCGACAATCGCATCAGCTCCGTCACGAGCTCTAGCAACAAGAACAGGAACAGCACCAGCACCAGCACCAGCACCAGCAATACCGCAAGCACCGAAAGTACCTACTCTGCCGTCACCGTGAAGCCCTCGCCATCGCCCTCGACTACTGCCTCCACCACTCCCGCTCCCGCTTCCGCTTCTACTATCTCCACTCCCATTCCCACTCACTCGTCTACTCCCAATCCGGCACCTAATACTCTAACACCAGCTCAATCATCCACTGCCGCTGCTCTTACTGAGACAGCTTCTCCTGCTGCCACTTCTAATACTTCGGTATTCTCCTCGACGCCTCACCGAAGACCTCCTCCAACTCGCCTCAGCGCTGATGGCAATGCTTCATTGAGCAACCAGTGGTGAGTTATGATAGCATGCCGTCTCCCGTCTCCCGCTTCCCTGCTGCCATCTCCCGCCCCGTCGTCGTTCATCTCGCCTCCCACCATCCAGCTAAACGCATTCCCGCATCTCACAGGTCTTCCTCCAAGGATGAGCCTCAGGTCTCACCAACTGCCACCACCTTCGCCTCCCGCGCCGGTGCCAATGCTCAATCCAAAGACCGTCGCATGAGCGACCTCGCCAATCACCGACGTGAGCTCGCCGTTCTCGAGACCTCCCGAGTACCTCAGATTCAACAGATTCCGCCCACCGGCGGCGCGAGTCCTCAAATAGCACCCTGGATGAACCAGACCGGTTCCCCTACGCATTCTTCCAACATGCCGACCAGCTTCTTCAACGACTCGAGCGATAACCTATCCCTCGCCTCTCAGCTTTCCCCCGGTCATCAGGTCAATAACCGACAGCAGCATCAGTATCAACATCCTTCACATCCTTCGCAGCACGATGCCCCCGATGCATCGTACTTTGACGGCAGACGTCCATCCGCCGCCAGCATACTCACCGCGAGCAGCCAGGGAAGCAAGACTAGTATAACCCGTGGCGGTTTTCGCAAACTTCAGGGCTTCTTTGGTGAGGAATTCCCTGGGCGCGATAGCTCGGAGGGCAGCCTACCCACTTCGCTCGCGGGCAAGGACCAGCGTGGACGCTCTTATAGTCACAGCCGACCCACTCACAGGGATCGCAACTATTCCAATGCCACGGACCACACCCGCGATGCCTCGCCATCATCTTCGAGACCGAGAACGCCTGTCCCAGCGCCAGAGGTGGTGCCTTTTCTATATCAAGATAACAGTGTACGTACAGCCACCGCATCTGTCTTATTGCCCTGACTACACAATGCCCCGCTGGTCTCGTCAGTGATCGATACATTCCTTTCTCAGTTTCTCCCTTGGTTTGTTTTTTTAGTGCCCGATTCAGCTGCCAGGTGTTATTCAATGCATTCTCGTCAGCGTAGCTGGTTCACTGACCCTGCACTTGTAGGACATCGCGCGATATGGCGAAGCTCCCGTGCGAGACATCATGACAGGACCCGATCGAGAGCGATATGTGAATGACGGCTCCTCACAAATTCCTCCCAAGACATCCTCATCCTCGAGGTCGGGTCATTCTATAGTCCATCTGCCTGGCCACCACCGACACCACAAGAGTAACGATGATCCTCGGACACTCCGGCCGACGATGAGCAGGGACGATACAGCCATTGGCACGCAGATACCGCGTGACCGCGGGGGTAGCAGTACCGCCATGTACACAACGAAATCCAGAGGGCAGAGCCCAACGCCCAGTACCAGGAGTGCAGGAATGACTTGGGGTTCAAGATCGGGACAAGTAGATGGACAAACTTCTCCCGGTCACCACCACGGCAAGCGCGGAATCTTTGGACGGCTTAGAAGGCATCACAAAGACAAGGACGATGTTGCTCGGCTTCGAGACCTGCCTCAATCGACAAGGTCTTTGCAGCCAAAAACCTCCAAGCCCGAC
The DNA here is from genome assembly GCA_013184455.1 of Fusarium continuum. Taxonomy (NCBI): domain Eukaryota; kingdom Fungi; phylum Ascomycota; class Sordariomycetes; order Hypocreales; family Nectriaceae; genus Fusarium; species Fusarium continuum. The sequence continues at coordinate 13,013 of JABCKB010000882.1, read as the reverse complement.
CTTCATCGCCCTAGTGATGTATCAACTTCCACATTGCCATTCACGGGGGCGTTGGGGTCTGGCGAAACGAGCGATGTCCCCGATACGCGACCAGCCACGGCACAACGTGGAGCTACCTTCAACAACAAGTTTCCTTTTGCCAAGAAGGGTCGATCACACCGACCTCATGACTATGTTGAGGAGGCAATTGGCCCGACCGATCGTAATGATCCTAATAATATATACCATCTCGACACCAATTTGAACGACATGGAGGGCATCTTGACGAAGCCCCCCCCTCTCACACCCATGGACACTAGTTTTGTCAATAATATCGAACCTGAGCGCACCGACTCCGTTGTCTCAACAGCGCCTAAGGGCCGCTGGGATGCTCCGGACAGTTGGGCAGTACGGCGCAATACCGAAGACAACTCTTTTCATGGCCCCGAGCTCGACGAGATTGGTAGTCCCCCTCGGCCTGAAGAGAAAGCCTCGCCATACTGCATTCGTATTTTTCGCTCGGACGGAACGTTTTCAACCCATTCCATGTCCCTGGATTCGAGTGTAACGGACGTCATCTCGCAAGTCATTAAGAAGACTTATGTGGTTGACGGCTTGGAGAACTACCACATCATCATGAAGAAGCATGACCTCATTCGGGTTTTGACACCTCCTGAGCGACCCTTGCTCATGCAGAAGCGCCTACTAGAACAAGTTGGTTACGAGGACAAGGACAGAATCGAAGATCTCGGACGCGAAGACAACAGTTACCTCTGCCGTTTCATGTTCTTGTCTGCGAGGGAGAGCGACTTTCACGCCAAAACTACCGACATGGGCCTGGCTCGGGCTCAGAAGCTTAATTATGTAGACCTCTCTGGTCGCAACCTCATCACAATACCTATATCCCTATACTCGAAGGCTATGGAGATCATCTCCCTCAACCTCTCGCGGAATCTTTCGCTCGACGTTCCTCGGGACTTTATACAGTCTTGTAAACATCTTCGAGATATCAAGTTTAACAATAACGAAGCCAGGAAGCTGCCGCCAAGTTTGAGTCGAGCAAACAAATTGACATTCCTGGACGTTGCCAACAACCGGCTTGAGCAGTTAGAGCATGCCGAACTCAACTCTCTTACAGGGATGCTGAAGATGAACCTGGCCAACAACCGACTCAAGCACCTACCTTCTTACTTTGGAGCCTACCAATCGCTTCGTTCTCTAAACATTTCTTCCAACTTCCTTGACAAGTTTCCAACATTCCTGTGTAACCTACCGAGTCTAGTCGATCTCGACTTGAGTTTCAACACCATTGCCACAATCCCTCAGGAGATCGGTACACTGAGGAATCTGGAGAAGTTGCTGATAACTAACAACAGATTAACGCACGCTGTGCCAGCAACTTTTGGACAGCTCGTCAATCTGCGTGAACTCGACATTAAGTACAACGGTATCTCCAGCATCGACATCATCTCGAAACTCCCAAAACTGGAGATACTCTCTGCTGACCACAACTGCGTTTCTGCCTTTGTGGGACAATTTGAGTCTCTCCGGCAGCTAAAATTGAACTCAAACCCTCTCAACAAATTCGAGATCGTGGCCCCTGTGCCTACCCTCAAGATCCTGAATCTCTCGAACGCTCAATTGGCCAGTATCGACTCGTCGTTCGCAAACATAGTAAATCTTGAGCACTTGATCCTGGACAAGAATTATTTCGTTTCACTGCCTCAAGAAATCGGTACCTTGAGCAGGCTCGAGCACTTCAGCATTGCTAATAATTCGGTGGGAGAGCTGCCGTCTCAAATCGGCTGTCTTGCTGAGCTGAGGGTGCTCAACGTCCGAGGGAACAACATTTCCAAGTTGCCAATGGAGTTGTGGTGGGCAAACCGACTCGAGACCTTCAATGCCTCTTCAAACGTCCTCGAGCATTTCCCCAAGCCAGCCTCCAGGGCACCGCGTCCACCGGGAGAGGAATCCCAGCAAGCACCGCCTCCTGTTAATGGAAGGGCTGCTCCCCTGGGAACTTTGTCGGCCACCGCAAGCTCGGAAGAACTGTCTGATGATCGAAGACCGAGTCAAAATTCGAGCACTCTGCTCAGTGTCGGACCGTCTCCTCTTAATGCTGGCGATCGCAAGAGCTCTGTTGTGTCTGTATATGGCAAAGGTGGCCGGAAGACATCGGTGGTGTCCAGATCCGCTACACCATCGGCCCCTACGCAATCAGTCAACCCAAGAAAAGATTCTGGCATGTCATCCAGGCTCACGAACACATTTGCTGGGTCTTTGAGGAACCTTCACCTGGCTGACAACCGCCTCGATGACGATGTCTTTGACCAGATCACACTACTCACGGAACTTCGAGTGCTCAACCTGTCTTACAACGATGAGATCAGCGACATGCCCCAGAGATCGATCAAGAGCTGGCCCCAACTTGTCGAGCTCTACCTGTCTGGAAACGCACTCACGACATTGCCTGCTGATGACCTAGAGGAGTCCAGTTTACTCCAGGCACTCTACATCAACGGCAACAGGTTTACCAACTTGCCAGCCGATATTTCACGGGCCAAGAACCTCGCTGTTCTCGACTGTGGTAGTAATTTCCTGAAGTACAACATTTCCAACGTGCCTTATGATTGGAATTGGAATCTCAACCCGAACCTGAGATATCTGAATCTGTCTGGCAACAAGCGTCTAGAAATCAAGCAGACGGCCACGGGCCCTCTTGGGCCTGGTGCTGTTAATCGTGAGGAGTATACAGACTTTAGTCGTCTACTCAACCTGCGCATCCTGGGTCTGATGGATGTCACCCTCACCCAACCAAGTATTCCTGATCAGAGCGAGGACAGGCGTGTCCGTACGTCTGGCTCGCTCGCCGGTCATCTGCCTTATGGCATGGCTGATACTCTGGGCAAGCACGAACACTTGTCAACAGTTGACCTCGTGGTACCAAGATTCAACTCGTCAGAAACAGAGATGCTCTTGGGTCTGTTTGATGGACAGGCTTTGTCTAGCGGCGGATCCAAGATCGCCAAGTATCTCCACGAGAACTTTGGCCACATCTTTGCCTTGGAGCTGAAGGCGTTGAAGACACGCTCCAACGAGACACCAGTTGATGCACTGCGGCGAGCGTTCTTGGCACTCAACAAAGACCTGGTCACTATTGCGATCCAACACTCGGAAGAGCGGCCGCTCAAGACGCATAGGGGCTCTGGCCAGCCCGTGATACTCACCAAGGAGGACCTAAACTCGGGTGGTGTAGCAACCGTGGTGTACCTTCAAAGCACGGAACTGTATGTTGCCAACGTCGGAGATGCACAGGCAATGGTGATCCAAACCGACGGCACTCATAAGATGCTGACTCGCAAGCACGATCCTGCCGAGCCCAGCGAACGATCGCGCATTCGCGAAGCTGGAGGATGGGTTTCACGCAATGGTAGATTGAATGACTTACTACAGGTTTCGCGTGCGTTTGGCTACGTCGACCTGATGCCGGCTGTACAAGCGGCACCCTACATCAGTAACATGACCATCAGAGAACAGGACGACATCATCCTGATTGCAACTGGAGAGCTTTGGGAATATTTGTCCCCTGGTCTGGTGACAGACATTGCGAGGGCCGAGCGGCAAGATCTGATGCGGGCGGCTCAGAAGCTCCGTGATCTGGCTATTGCATATGGCGCCTCGGGCAAGATTATGGTCATGATGATTAGTGTTGCTGACCTTAAGCGACGAGTTGAACGATCCAGGCTTCATCGCGGCGCTAGTATGTCGCTTTATCCATCCGGTATTCCCGACGATGCTCAGGTCCTTTCCACCAGAAGGGGCCGCAGGACCAAGGGCGACGTTCTTGACTCGTCGCTCAACCGACTCGAGGCGGAGATTCCAGCACCCACTGGTAACGTGTCGATCGTCTTCACTGATATCAAGAACTCAACGAATCTCTGGGAGATGTATCCTAGTGCCATGAGGTCGGCCATCAAACTCCACAACGAGGTCATGCGTCGACAGCTGAGACGAATCGGTGGCTACGAAGTCAAGACTGAAGGTGATGCTTTCATGGTCTCCTTCCCCACGGCCACATCCGCGCTTCTGTGGACATTTGCTGTTCAGATGCAGCTTCTCGATGTGAACTGGCCGTCAGAAGTCCTGAACTCGGTGTCATGCCAACCTGTGTATGACAAAGACAACAGTCTCATCTTCAAGGGACTGTCGGTGCGAATGGGTATACACTTTGGAGACTGTGTGAGCGAGACGGACCCGGTTACACGGCGTATGGACTACTTCGGGCCCATGGTAAACAAGGCGTCTCGAATTTCTGCTGTAGCAGATGGTGGACAGATCACGGTCTCGACCGACTTCATCTCGGAGATACAACGATGCCTGGAGAACTATCAAGACTCGGACCGGGGCAACGCCTCTGGCTCTGAGGATGCCTTCGATGACGAGACATACGCCAGCGCCATCCGCAAGGATTTGAGATCCCTCACTTCTCAGGGATTTGAAGTTAAGGAAATGGGCGAGAAGAAGTTGAAGGGTCTGGAAAACCCCGAAGTTGTCTACTCTCTATACCCTCATGCTTTGGCTGGACGCATCGAATTCCATCTGCAGCATGAGAGGAAGGATGAAGCAGGCGATAAGCCAGCCGTCCTCGCACCTGGAGCCGAGCTCAGTTTCGATCCGGACAGCATCTGGACTCTATGGCGTATAAGTTTGCGCCTCGAGATGCTTTGCAGCTCGCTGGAAGGAAACGAAGCTCCAGGTTTGCAGCCACCGGAGACAGAGCTCCTCGAGAGGATCAAGCAACGTGGAGGCGAGGTAACAGATCGATTCTTGTTGAACTTCCTGGAGCATCAAGTGAGCAGGATAGAGGTAAGCTTGACATGATTTCTTGCCTCGGGTGTAAATTTGCTAACCATCTTAGACCTGCATCTCGACACTAGCGATGCGTCACCTTTCTATTGGCGGCGGCGCTATTAAGGAACTCGAAGATCTCCAGGGCCCAATGTCTGCCATCTTGGACCAATTCCTGGCCCAGAATAAGGAACTGGCACGATACAGGAAGAAGTACGGCGCGTTACCCAGCCCTGAAAGCAGCGAAGACGAGGAAGAGAACGATGACGATGGCGACGGCGGCGGCGACGATGATCCCGACACCGAGGGAGGGAGTGATGCAGAGCAAAAGTCGTAATTCGCGCGACTGGTATTATGGGAACAAAACCTGAGCACTTATATATGCTATAATCATCCATGTGACACGAGGAATACGACCCTGGGAGGCTGAGCAGAACGGCTTTTTTACTTTGAGGAATTGGAAATAAGGACGGGAGGATGCGATGGGACGGACGTTTTGATGGGGAAATTTATCTTTTGGTTGGATGCAGGGTTGCTCTCTCGATTCCAGATCCTTAGATGGGTCGGTCGGTGCTCATGATGTGTTTGGGGTTGGGAAAAGACGTTCCGTCGAAGAGGCAGTGCATGGCGTTGGGCTACGGGGAAATTAAGGAAACACTGATAACTGGCGGCTTTGTCTGCCAAGGCTACTATCTGTATCCGTTGGGATCATTGGGATGATGAATGAGTTCTTATTCAAAGGGGGTATGGATGGCCTCGAGGAGTCTACGCTCGCACGTATGCATTGTCTATACAATATGATAGGCATTACAAAACAAGCTGATGTAGTATTCACAAGTTATCGTCTTGAAACGACTCTTGAATTGTGACAAAGTATCATGTCTTGTTTATACAGGAATCTAGCTAACACGCCTCAAGATTCGGATTCGGGGTGACATTCGAGGGCCAGCCCACCAACCGCCGGTATAGCCCCTGACCAAGTTCCTCACAGCGGCGACGTGGGCGCCCAGCCCGAGGATCCTCTGGCCACCGGTCATCCCCTCTTCGCCTTCTTCTCCTGCGGCTGTAGAGCCTGGCTTGAGGATTTCGATACCGTCGTAGCCTGTCACTACACCAACGACACGCCATCCGCCCAGCACCTTGCGCGGGTCCTCAGCAAGAGCATAGTCGAAGCGCTCCCAGAAACGTGGCCAGTAGAGTTGATCGCCTTTCTCTGTCTTGTCGAACACTAACACGGGCGCTGTTGTCTCGGGCTCGGGCGTGATGGGAAAGGCAATGGGGTAACCAGAAGGGTTCTGTCCAAATAGCGTGAGCCCAGTCATGCAGGTCAGCACGTCGGCATGGATGTCAACGACGGGGGAGGGGTCATCGCGAGCTATGTAATACAGCTGATGAAGCGCATCACCACCAGGGTAGTTTAGAGAAGAGAAGAGGAGCATAACGGTGCTGGCCGCAAAGCTGGCGAGGACAGAGAGGGCAACAATGATGGATGCACTGCGGTAGATGATGGACTTGGATGTGCGCGTAGAGATAAAGTTTGCGCCGAGAGCCGCAGCAGCAGTGAGAGATGGGACGACGTAAAAGATGAAGCGAGCCTCTTTGTGTGGTTGGGCAGAATAGATGGCGACAAAGAGCAAGTTGGGGATTAGCAGGGGTTGTGTAGCCCGTGAAGTGCCAGGCTGTAGCAATGCGAAAATAGCCAAGGCCGGCACAAGAGGGTTAAGCAAGAGCTTAGGAAGCGCCGAAGTGAAGTAGTAGTGCCAGGGAGAGACGCCCCATTCTGAGGAAGACCCGAGGACAGCGTTGAAATAGAAGCCCCAGAGCTCAGGCCAGAGCGGCTTTTGCCAAAAATAGGAGTCAATGGGCACTGAAACGAGGACCGAGGCTGCGAAGGAGCCGAGAAAAGTGAGAGCCAGTGAACGCAGGGCGATGCGGCCGGTGACGAGGAGGTAGAGCCCGGTGGTGCTGAGAAGAACGGCGACTTCAGAGCGGAAGATGGCTGCTGCGATGACCAGGAGAGCTACTGCTTGCTTTTGGCGGATGGATGAGAGTTGAGGAGAGGCTTGAGGGAGAAGAAGGGCTGAAGCAAGGGTTGCTGGTTCTTGTAAGCTAATATCCTCTCGACTTATTTGATGAGGGAAGAACTTACTCAGACCAAAGGCATACATGTTTGGCAACGTCCGCGAGACATAGTAGTTGACATGAAATTGACTCGCCATGAACACCACCCACCAAGCTGACACGCCTGCTCCATAAGCTCTCTTTAAAGAATATCTAAACGTCAGCAATGCAGCAACATTTGCCGCGCCAAGCAGTCCTCGCACTACGAGCTGGGCATGCTGGAAGCCAACAAGGGCGACAACGGGCTGGCCAAGCCCAGCGAGAAGCACAGCGCCGAGAAACGTTCGTGGTACAGCTCCGGGAAAGGTGAAGTGATCGTAGCTATGTGAGAGACGGTCATGAATGTCTTTGGTGGGTGTTCCGTAGATGAGTATGTCGTGGATTGCTTGAATGTTGAAAGATTCCTCGACTTTGGTGTAAGGGGAGATGAGGAGATGAGTGAGAGGGATGGTGACGAGAAGACATGTTAAGAGAATATCTGGAGAAGAGTTAGACAGAGATTTGGAAGATGTTATTGTACTAGAGGGAGCGGTGTAGTTTACCTGAGGTCTTCATCTTGGTTGACACTCTGACACTGAGAGAGCTCCCTCAGTGAAAAAGCTACTACTGCAGCTTCAAGCTAAGTTAGGTTAGTACAGTACAGCTTGATGCTGTACTTTGGGGTAAGAGATAAAAAGAAAATCTTAACAAGATGAAAAGAAAGGTAAAAAAAAGAAGAAATATTCCTCATTTAAATGCCCAAATTCCCACCAACAAGAACATCAATTCCCAAAACCTTAAGGTCCTAGGTTTTGTTCATCGTGAAATGTCCAGAGCTTGTTACCTACCAGCTAAGGGGGGGTGGGGAGGTTCTTCGGATCGGCCTAACAAATCCCCCTCAGCACCTTCCCCCTAGCTCTTGTGCCGTTCCATCAAGCCACCATGGCAGCTGTGGAAAAGGTACGTATTTAAATCAGGTACCAGCCAACCTAGGTACCGTAGTACTGTACTTACCTAGGTACAGGTACTAACCAAGATGTTACCTGGGTACCTAGGTACCTACCCTCATTAGGTAAGTAGTCAGGAGGAATGGAAGTCTCGAGATAGTTACACATCATCGCCAAGATTCAACAGCCAAATTCCTTCTTGATCCCTCCTTACCTCCCCAGCGCCATCGCCCAAAATGTGGTTCTTTGGAAGTTTTCTCTACGGTAACAAATCTCTCAACCTCCCTCTGTTCTACTTGTTGCTAATTTGCTTTCAGTTTGCATCCTCCTCATCAACGCCGTCGCTGTCCTTTCCGAGGATCGGTTTCTCGCGCGCAGTACGAAATCCCTCCTCCCCCGAGTCTATATCCGCACGCAATATCTCTGACACTAGCTCCTCAGTCAATCTCTCTCCCGCTTCGTATGATCCTGCCTTCGGCGCAGGCCCTGATGCCAGCGTCAAGGCCAAAATCATCAATCTCATTGCTAGTGTTCGAACCATCATGAGGAGTACGTCAATCGTCTACGTCCACGTCCACGTCCACGCAGCGCAACCAGCCCCGAGATACTTTTGCGCTGTTTCTTGCGACTCTAGTGACTAACGTAATTGTAGTGCCATTGATTTTTGTCAATTCCGTCATTATTCTTTACGAGCTCATACTTGGTTGATCAGGCGTGCCAGACACACGGCACGGCGCGGTTACAAAAGAAGACACGGTAGACTTCTCTAGGCATCAATGGAGTCCGCGAATCTTGGAATTGGAGTTTTGCTCGTTGATATGAATTACGGTAGGCCATGCGTGGGAGCTCTACTACTACTTGATATGAATACGATGTGGAACGAGACTACCTAGACAGGACCAAAGTGGAGGCTTATTGTCATAGCCTCTTCATGATACAGGGGGTAACATTACATAGAGTGGAAGGCATAGTAAGCTCAAATTCGCTCCCCTGGCGTCTTGTCTTATTTAACATCTCTCCAACTAGCTAGACGCATCAATGCCTATTGTCTAAGCCAACTTGGGCTTCCAACTACCTATGTATTTATAGTACAGCTCCCCCAAGTCGCAGGTTGTGTTCCTCGACGCCCGCTGAGGATTGAACAAGCTCGCCCGAACGGTAATGTTCAAGCTTGCCCCTTCTCGTGTTCCATCGTCTACTTTGTGCCTTTTGATAATTGGGCGCTCCTGTGCCCGAAACGAGGGCATGACAAACTTGTCATCTCTCCACGAGATCAAATGCGGCAGAAACATTATCCCACGAGATGCAAATACTGACTGCTACCTCAGACCAAGGGTCTCGTTCCGGTGCTTTTGTTTCATGTAGTGACAGCTTCATTCAAAGTGCATGGGTATCCTGCCATCCGCCAAAACCCCAAAGACCACAGTGACAAATGATTCAGAACCCCCTCTCCCATATATAAACGCTGTAAGTATGTGTGTAAAGATTATGAAAGTAGGTTTGTGCTCTTCTTGCGGCCTAGGCTGAAGCTGAGGCGATCTTTGAGCTTTTCGTGTTTCTCGTTCGAGTCGCCACTGGGCGTGTCCGGTGATTGTCCTCCCGATTTGTCCTTGTGGAAAAGCGAGAAACTCTTCCTTGACATTGACTTGCTGCCACGCTTGGTCCGGTCAAGAAGTCCGTTGCTCTGAGCTGTGCCGTTCTCCTTCTTTCTTACCTCCTCTTCTTGCGCCGCCGACTTCTTGCTAGCCTCGAGAACCTTGGCCAGCTCATCTTGCTCGTTTCGTCGTGTCTGTATCGCCTTGTAATGATCTTCTCTTCGTTTCTTCTCGTCAAGTTTGGCCTGTTTCTCCCTCTCCTTTTCTGCAAGCTTCTCAGCCTTCTCGGCAGCCTCGCGCTCCTTCTTCTCTCGTTTCTTGTCTTCCTTCGACTTAACCTCTTCTTTCTGTGTGTTGGTGCGGTTCAGGCCATTGGTCGCGGCTGCTACTGGAGGCGCAGCATCCGGCTGTATTTGAGGGGCTGAAGGCATGACTGGCGCTGTGCTGGCGTGGGCAAGATTCGCCATTGATTCATGGTGTGCAAGGGGTGATAAGGGCTGTGTCGCTTGTCGTCTTAGTGGTGATGTGTCGGTCTTATCTCCGTTCTCTTGAGCTAGATTGGCCGCCTCGCTAGCCAACTTTACCTCTTCCATACCCTCCTTCTCTTGTTCCTCTCGCACCTTTTCAAATGTCGTCTCTTGGTAAAACAGCACGTATGCGGTAGCCATTCCGGGCTTATCACCGAAAAAGTTGCGAACGAAATTCTTGTCCACCGGTTCAACCATCTCATCGTCAAACAAAATCCATCCTCGGCCCGGAACTTTGATGATGGATACATAATGACCGTGATAGGCATTGCCACCAATGTGAACCACTACTGCATAAAGCTCATACAGCCGATCCGGATCCTCAGCATTATCGGTCGTGTTAAACATGCGTAGATGGTAGGGGTACACAACCCTGTGGAATAGTTTTTGCAGGCGGCTGTAGTCCTCGGTATACTTGAATCGCTTCAAGTGAAGTGTCAGAATTTTGGGTAATCGTTTCACCTTCATTCGCTTCTCTGCTTCTTGAAGACCACCGCAGTGGTCGCAGTGGAACTTGTTCCTCTCACAGAGCATCTCCTCGGCTGAGAACTTGCGTAAGCAAGAGGTCACGGACGAGTGCTCCTCCAGATCGATAGACAAGTCAAGGAATGTCTCATCTCGCTGCGAAGCAGTCTCGCAAGTCAGGCACTTGGTTTCTGATGTAAGTACGCCTTCGAAAATGTCATGGACCCATCCTGTTGCCGGAGAACTCGCTCCGGCCACATGGCTTACCATGGCCGATCCAAGAGCATGTCCTACTGAAGTTGCCAGGCCGTCGAGACCATCAGCAGGGGCTTGCAACTGCATCTGGCGAGCCGTGCTTTCAACGCTGTTTATGACATCATTCAGCACCAAGCCGTAAAACTCATGAGCGTCCTGGTGCATTGAATTCCGAAACATTTCGTTATCGCGCTTGAATATCTCGAGAAATCGTTGGGGACTGAGGACTCCTGTATGGGTATTACTTTCGAGCAAAGCCAGAAAGATGTCCTTGAGCCCAGTAAATGTGCATTCGTTCATCCCATACGAAGTCGCGTTTTCTTGCGCCAGCTCTAGGATGGGTCCCTTAATCATGGCTTGTTTCTTTTTGTATTCAGGTGTGTCAGGCTTGTCCTCGGGTCGGACGCCTACCTGCCCAGGTAATTGATGGTTGACAGCCTGTCGTTGTTTGATTACTTGGGATGTGCTGAGACCCTTCTGCTTGGGCAAGTTCTCCGCAGGATCTGTTGGTGGAGGTCTGATGGTGACAGGAACTTTGGGTCGGCTTCCATTCGTCTCCGAGGGCGAGATCACGGGATAGTTGACAACATTGTTTCGAAACGACTCGGAGTAGAAAAGAGCCTGGACGATCGAGTTGCAGTAGCTACGCGAAAGGTCAGTACAATGGTTCGGCCGAGCGACGACTAGCATGATCCGTACCATGTATTTCCAAACTATTACCAAGTTAGCCTGGCTTTCTCTGTGGTGACAGCGTATTGACGGTGAAGAGGGAGTAAGAGGGTACGATATGCGGCGGGTATAGCTGGGGCTCGACGTACATTCTCGAGGCCGAAGAAGCGATCGGTACCGTCGTCTCGAAGGGGACCGGCATTTTGCAGCATCTTCTCAAGCGGCGTGAGGTCGAGCACAGGCTCTTCCTTCTTCTTTGCGATAGCATCTTGTTTGCTGGGTGTAGTGGTCGTGGCCTAGGAGCAAAAAGCGAGAGGCATTTTGTCAGTCATGAGAACCGGTCTTGGCGCAACTTGAAGCGAGAGAAAGCAGGTAGAAGTGGGACAGTCCGAGAAAGAATCGGGCAGGGAGCAAGTCTCAGACATACAGTGCCAGAACCCTTGATCTTGTTGAAAAACCCGGCCATGGTGGTTTCGTGATGTCGTTAGTGGTAGCAGTTCGGTAGGAAGGCCGTGGACTTGATGAGCCGATCGAGGGACGTTATCAAACGGCCGACCCGCAACAGCTGCGCGGCAGCAGCAGCAGCACCTCCTCAGCGAAGACAGTCGCAATTGGGCCAAAGAACAATGCGCGGATAGCTTCGTATTGCCAAAGAGTAGCCGAAGAATCGCGCAAGGCGGGAAGATTGAGAAATCTCAAGCCGAGTCGATTTCAGAGTTGCCGAGTTGTGAGCGACCTAGGGACGGCGCTGGCGTTGGAACTTGGCGCTGGGGTAAGGCGAGGCGCGGATATGTGGCGTGGACGCGATAGCGTCGGGCGGAACTTCTGCACTGATCCAAAAGCCGAACAGGAGACGAAGGAACCGCTGCCCTCAGGCGTTGGATGAAAAGAAAAACAGATGATGTTAGTGACCAGACGCTGATTTCGAGGGCACCTTGAGATGTAAAAGGGAGGTGTTAGGTCGCTAAACTGGCAGAAAGAGCAGGCGAGGGGAGACAAGCTAAAGTACTAGACGTAAGTACTACTAAGGTAGGTAGGCACTGAAAAACGAGCACAGTTGAGAGGTACAAGGTACTAGTGGGTAGGCAAGGTAAGCCAAATCGAGGCAGGGACAAGCTTGGTATTCTAAGGATGAGGGTGGCGGGAAGATAGCCTGGTCCGCTTCTGAAGGTCCGGGGGAGATGATGATAGTGGAGGAGAACCGACCCAAACTTGGGCAAGAAGGATGGGTTCAGTGGCTTCGTGGTTGGATAATATTGCCAACGAGGAACGAGGTACCGTGCCCCAACATGGTAGGTGCTGTGAGGTCCTCTACGGAGTACGTCCTGTAGGATTTCATCCATGGGATGGGCTGGGCCCTGGATCATGGATAATCATCCAACTACACACAGCACAGTACAGTACAGCCAAGTCATGATGGGATGGATATTCGATCGTCGGTATGAGCTAACCTGGGAGGTGCCTCGACAAGCCGACCCGGATATTCCCCCTTAGGCGACAACGGCTCTGGTCTTTCATTCGATTGGATTGATTAATCAATGGCTCCCAAACCAAAACATCCGACAGCATCTAGCAACGAAAAGGGCTCGCGCAACCCCAGTTTGCCCAGACCCCCGAAGCCCCCAAAT
>JABCKB010000880.1:0-21745 GCA_013184455.1 Fusarium continuum | reverse complement strand
TATATATTTATAGTTAAACCTGCTTCTTTTTTATATAAAATAGTAAGTAAATATCTTTTTAATTTAATTAAAATAATTAAGTATATAAAAATAATACCCTTTAAATTTACTATCCTTGGATTAAGAAAACTTAGTAAACTAATTAAAAGACGAAATAACTACCCACCGACTCCTGGTACATGTCATCGCTTCTCACGATTTAGCTAGACCTTTCGAATGTTCATGAAGTTTTCCACCAAAGGACTAGTCTATCTTCTATTGAGCCTCATTTACCCACAGAAAATAGGCCAGACCATCTTTTAACAAAACTTTCGATGCGAGGGACAAAAGTGAAATCTGGGCTACATGTCAAAGTAATGAATGACCTGAGGATCTTATGTAAATACTAAAAATATTCTTTGATATTGATCACGCATGAAATATTCATCGAGTTTAAAGAACTTGAGCTTAGTTAATTAAACCTTGAGGATGATGATAGAGCTATCTAACTGACTCAAAAAGCCTTCCTAGAATACGCAGGTCTGACTGTGTGCAGAGTAACCCCCCTCCCCCGGGAGTCCAAGCAGCAGTCGATTAATCTCGGGGCTTATGGTGACTAACTGGTGAATTGGAACACATAACTGGCTCAAAAAGAGACCGCCAAAGGGCAAACTATACGAGCATTGACCTTGATAGTTAAAGTTTTGCCAATACTTACCGGTAGAATGTGGAAATTAATTGGGAAGTTGCAAGCCGGCATGATCCGATTTGCGAGTCGAACCATCTTTTCTGCATCTGACAACTAGTTTACATACATCACATAGGACGTTACAAATGGTGCTTTAACCGGCAGTTAACTCGGCGTAACTAAGCAGTAAGGTTGTGGTAACAGAGAAGGAAAAGTGCTCGAGTCTCTGAATGAATAATTCAAAGTACGGGAATTTGACGGTTCAGTAGCTATAGTCGTAAAAGGTCTTTCGCGGTACTTTGTGTAGAGTTTGTGTAGAGGGTCAGTCGAGAGCTGTTGTGAACTTCAACAGTTTGTGCCGTCAAGATCTCAGTTCTAAAGTTTTGAACCATGATCTGTGCTTTGTATTGTTGATAAGTCAGGGCTTGTTCAATGTTACATAGTGGCTTGTCTTAAATAAACTTTTACTAGCTTCTCCCAATGTGTTCGAGACCTGTCTGATATCATCCAATCTTTGAAAATTTGGAGGATTTTTGAAGAAGACAGTCAATGACCTGAATCCTTACTACATCAAAGAGCTGCTTCAATCTTTGGCCCTTGACTGCTCTGTTCCTGAATTGACAGCTCACCACGCCTTAGTACTCGCCATGCATCAAATAGTACCGGTGGGTTCTAGGACTGACCGCCGGCGATTCAGCCCTCCTCCGGCAATCCCGAGGAGGGCCTAGTCAGTACTATGACAGTTGTTCAAGCGTTGAGAGATGCGACAAACATGAGGCATTATCCAAGTAGCAAGTTACAGAATTAGAAGTCTGTTGAAGGTAATACGAGGTGATGGCTTCTAAGCTGATTGAAATTCAGTAACAATTGTGAAAATCGGTGGAACGATACTATGCAGGCGAGTACCGAGGTGCATAAGCCACGTTACGAATCCATTCTACTGTATCATATCAATTTCACTGGTTACGCAGCTTATTACCGATGAAGTGGGTGTGTATATACAATTGATTCGTCTCACGGCAGGAAAGTCTATTTCAGCTACATGAAGTTTTGCCACTATCCGTCAATTCATGGTTGGATTATGCACGGGATGTAAAGTATTAGGGACGGTTTCTAGGCATTAGAGTTTGGACCCCGTATCTTCTGACAACAAAAGGTTATGGAAACCAACGGAAGCCGGGCCGTCCGCTGGTGACCTACATGAGAGGGGAACCCTCTGAGCCTGAGGGGTCCTGCATTTGACCAGGGTATCACAGAGGCTAGGAGGTCTGAACACAGAAGGATCCCACCAATCCCCTGACGCTCTGAGCTGGGCCGATTATTGGTGAAGAGTTTAGCATACGGGGAATAGCACAATGCCGAAGATTTTCGTATCCCAAACCGGGCTAGAGCCGGGAGATTGCCAGTACCGCCACTAGCTGACCTGCGGATCCGGCACAACACTTCCCACCTCTACCCAGTCGCGACACGAGGATTCACTGTGGGGACATTCAGGGGTAGAGTTCTAGACTAGGACATTCCAATCTGAGACTAAGTAATAGTCTATCAAAAAGTTAAAGTGTTCTGATTCCTGACGGTAAGACCGAATCATTGGCTGTTCAACAAAACTATGTGGTAAGATCGCACGACCACGAGCTTCAGGCGCGGATTCGCCGAGCGAAAACAATGTGAATAGAGAATGCACAGTCAGTGTTGAGAAGCATTAGCTTAGCTTGATGATAGTCCAAAAGTTCCTCGAGTTGCGGTCAATTGGCACTATTCAGGTTCCGCGATATTCTTCCACCAACCGGGCGTGAAGAAGACACCGAAAACATGCCCCGAGTCAGAGTCCTGGACTAACATAGCGGTTTCACAGCAGTTTCCGCTTGTATAACCGAGTCTCTCTGTGATAGCTAACGACGATTATAAAAAGGACGTTGTACGGCACTATTCCAACAATTCATCCTCAGACAATCAGCACTCACAGCACTCACAGCACTACTAAAGCAAACACTCCACCATTTACAACCAAGCCACAACATACTCTCAAGATGCACTTCTCCCAGGCTCTTACTCCTCTCGCCATGGCCTCCGTGGTCCTCGGTCAGACTCTGAACATTCCCCCAAGAGTCGGCACTATCAACGTCCTTCCTGCTCCTAGCACCATCTCCGGACCGGACAACGACTATGGCAACAGAGAATATGAGCGCAATCGCCCTTGCAACTCCGACAAGGACACTGGAAACGCCAATGCCGTTTTCATCTTGAACGACGGTGCGACTCTGAGCAACGTCATCATCGGCAAGAACCAGCTTGAGGGTGTCCACTGCAAGGGCAGGTGTACTCTCAGGAACGTTTGGTTCCGAGATGTTTGCGAAGGTGAGCTCAACAACAGCATCCAAAAATTGATATCTGACTAATCGATACTTGTAGATGCCATCTCCGCCCTCGGCAACGGCGATGTTCTGATCCAGGGCGGCGGTGCCCAGGAGGCCAAGGATAAGGTCGTCCAGCACAACGGTCGTGGCACCGTGACTATCAGGGATTTCACCGTCGTCAACGCCGGCAAGCTCTACCGTGGATGCGGCGACTGCACTAACAACGGTGGCCCCCGCAACGTCGTTATTCAGAATGTCAAGGCCCGAGGAGTTGACACCCTTGTTGGCATCAACTCCAACTTCGGAGATGTCTCTAACGTCTCTGGCACATGCGGAACTGGTGTCAAGAAGGTCTGCCAGGAGTTCAAGGGCGTCCAGAAGGGTCAGGGTGACAGCCCCAAGGTCCCTACTACTGCCAACTGTAGGGGACAGAGCAGCTTGGCAGCCTGCAGGTAAATGCCACACCAAATTGGCTGAAACAGAAGTTTGGAAGAACGGAGAAAAGAGAGATTGGGTTTTCATCCGGCTGGGGCTAGACATATCGGCTTCAAGGTATGTCTAGCAGCCACACGGTTCCCCAATCGGGACGAAGGATTGCATGTTCGCTGTTTATAGTATTTTCCCTCCTTAAACCATAGACTGTACATAAATTGAGATTAAAAATTGTTGTTAACCTTGATCTTGCGTTTCAATTGTGGGATGGTCCTTATACTAAAGCCTAGCGCTTTGAACTAATCTCTAAATCATTTTTTGGAATCGGGTAGAGACCAGTAACTGCTCTGCTGTTCTCCAAAGGCTTCTAAGTCCATCTTCGTGACTTGAGTTATGCTCGTAAATTTTTAAACCTACCACATTTAGACTTTGGAGGTTTATATACTAAATGTGCCAGATATATATTCCACGACCTAGAGAGGCTTGGCAAAGGAGGACTAAGCGAGAGTCATAAAGTAGATACAGTGTTATTGTTTGTAAAACACAGTCTGAAATGAAGGTTAAATAAATACGGAGTAAGTCAAACTCAATCTTGCCGACATGATTTACCTAATCCCTGTCATGTTTCCAGATGCTAGTCGCTTAGTCTAAAAAGCCGAACTGGGAAAATCCGACTCCGAAATAGGTGGCTGAGGGATGGCCAATGAGAAACGTTTAAGTAGACCAGGACCACAGTCTGAGGTTGGTAAAGACGTTATTTTTCAAGAATATCTAGCGGTGAGTTTCTGGACGCTTCACGCATGGACGAGGTATTCATTCAGCACTGACAATATTCTTGCTTTTAGCTGTTATGGAGAGCCTCGACGTCTACATCGTGTATCAGATCATCTGCATCAATCAGTTGTCTAGATTGTGATGTACTAGGAACCTTCACCGAAAACGGATAAGATACCTGGAGACCTTATAGCCAACACCTCCGTTGTCAAGGCAAACAACAACTTCCTCGCGTGCTGCAAAATACCTGCTGACGACTGTGTAGAAGACCAAATGAAAATTAGGCAAATTGATCCTACACTTTATCACTTCCGGAGTAAAACACTCTTTCAGAGCGAGACTCGGTTCTACCACTCAGATCTAGCAGCCTAGGACGTGTAGCTAACGCCATGAACTTGTCACCCCTACTTTCGGGCTGGAGGTCTCCTAACTGACTAACAATGTACCGGCCATTACAAAAGACATCACCGCGGTGGAACTACTTATGATTCCCCGTCACGTCTGCGTAATAATAAGGGCAGAAATGTCCCCAAAGTCTGAGATTCCCCTACCACCGTTATCAGCACTGTTCGCCTTAAGGTAGCCGGAAAACTACTACAGTCTTGTTGGAGACTGAATACTTGACTGGGATGGACCGACAGTCGTCTTCCAGCCCTATGGAAGTTCGATTACACTCAGCGTCACAGGCACTTATGTCACAGTGCTCCCAACAAGTTTCCATCGGCCGTTAGACCTACATGGCCCATTGACATTGAGTAAGGGCGCCCCATTACAGCTCCACAGAACTGCACATATGTTGCCCTTAGGTACGAATGGGGTGGCCAGAAGACTCTAGAGGCAACACGAAGCAATGTGGATCTTCCAATTGCCAAGACCATACGGGATGCGATGGGTGTCGTCGAGATCTTAGCGGAACAAAAATTCTGGATCGACACACTTTGCATAATTCAGGACGGTAAAGAATTCAAGCACAATCAGAAGGGCAACATGAGTGCAATTTACGCAAATGCCTCTGTAACTATCATGGCAATTCAGGGAGACCATGCTAAGAGCGGCCTTTCAAGTGATTAACGGGACCAATGGATTTGCGTTAGAAGGTCCTTTGCCGAGAAGGAGTGACAGTAGCACAGTGTCCTGCTATACCGACCTTTTACGAATTGGAAGTCGATTCACCTACGAGAGGCTGGACTTACCAGGAGAATCTGTTCTCCAATAGAAGGTTTATCTTAGATGGTGATTTAATACGGTGGGAATGTTCGGCCTTAGTAAAACATGAACATGCAGAATATTCGCGCGATGTTCCTTCGCGTAGTTTAGAGCCGCTAGTTGCCAAACCTTGTTTAGACTTTTAATTCTAGATCTATATCAACTCGACAGAATTTTGAAGGACCATAACGCAAAAGCCTTTCTTACATTGAAGACTCCCTCGTTACTTTCTCGGGAATGGCTTTCTCACTAAGCTAAGCTTTTAGGGGATGCTTTGTATGAGGCATTACAACAGCACTTTCTATGTCGCTCTGCTGTGACGACCAGCGTGGAAGGTAATCCTCAGGGTTCCCAGAAACTGGCAGGAGAGATTCGGCCTTCCCAGCTGGAGTTAGGCTGGTTAATCAGAACAGATCAACTTCGACTTCACCTCGGAATGGGAATCTGCCCGGAACGGACCTGAAATGGTTGTGAGTAGTTGCACTTCTAGACTTGATAACCGAGTTACATCAATGTTGCTATGGAACTATAACGAAACGCTCGAGTCGCCAGAAGTTCCGAATTATTACAGTATTCTAGAAAGAAGAAATTCGTGGCTGAAAGGCTGGGCCAAACTCTCTGTTGGCTGGGGTGAACAGCCGATCTCAGAAAACCCGAGGACAAGAAACGACCACCAGATCCTAGATCGATGCCCAAGTCCATCTTAGACACAAACCGTATCCTCACCATGAGTTTCTCTATGCAGTTCCACTTTTGGAACCAGAAGACGTGCATCTTAGTTTCTTGGCACCATACATCTCGTGCAGGACCCGGCACGTGAGGCTGATTGTCGCGCAAGTTCCAAGGGGTAGAAACGATAGCTCTGGATTTTCCCTTCTAGACGAGGAACAGGTATGGGCGTGTACTATACTTCTACACGATGGTGTTGACAGACATGCTGCGATTTCAGATGAAACTATCGAGTTAGTAGAAGTAGCCACAGTGCTATGTCGCGAGCCATGGACGGAGTGGCCCGAGACCGATGAAGCTGCGTGCCGAAAAGGGTTGGGGGATGTCCCACGGTATGAATACTATTACGTTACGGCTGTGAAGTTGGCCGGGGGTATGGCTTATCGCAAGGGACACGGTAGAGTTCGTGCCGATATGTCTGAAAAGCAAAGGGAAGGATCCCTTACTTTGATGCTCGGCTAGGAAGCTGGTGAAAGTTTATTGACACAAGGGTTTTCTGACATGAACTTAATTATTGACTGACTGTCGAGTCAGCTACTTCTTCTATCTAGTGGTAAAGGAATGATTAGACTCCCGGCTATCCATTTCTCTTCCTGCCACCTCAACTCACACCCTCCTGGCTCAGTCTGCGTCTTCAATATTTAAACCATGAATTAAGTCTGATAAGGGCATGAATAAAGAGGAATGCTCGAATCCCCATGTTTCGAAATGCATCATATAACAAGATCTTTGGTGGCCTCTTCCATGATGCCCAAAACTGGCCACAACCTTTATTTCCCTTGGGGAATGGTAAGCCAGGTATCTGCTAACTTAGAAACTCGCATAATGGCTCCATGCGAACTTTTTAGACCTATGGTTTTTGTTTTGCAGTTAAAGCTGTGGGTAGGTCTACTTGCCATCGCATCCTCAGCACTCCACTCGAGGTAGAGTCGTCTATCATCGGTCAACCGCTGCTCAAGTCGCTCGTAATGTTTTTTCGAAGCTGATTTCCCATAACAATCAAAATCCCCGTTGTAGTATCCTTTCATCGCTAAATCAAAGCACCACCAAAAGTCAGCAGATGCTCGCATCCTCACAATTCGAAAGGACAGAGCCAAAGATGATGAATCCTAAAAGCATGGAGCCTGTGAATTTTTGCGGCATCAGGGGAACCCAGACTGTGCATCTTCTTTTTTACGGGCCGTAATGTTAAAGCCGTGGTATATATCACTCTAGTCAAACTGGGTAACCTTGGCACATAATGAATCTGTTTCGCTTCGTGACAGGCCGAGACACAAGATCCGCATTTGCTAGACAGCAACGTGGGGACGGGCGGGCGGCTTGAGAAGACAAAAAGGTTTCCCGTGTCGATGCAAAGTTGTGAGATGTATCTAAGACTAGGGCTTATGCTGTCATGTAAATCTTTGCTCTTGGGGTCATGTCATGAATTCATGTTGGGATTGGCTGATGATACCCAGTCGATCTAGGTACGTGACGTCAAAGCTACTGCTCAAAGTCTTGTGCATCAACAAGCGATAAGCATCACCATCTCTCTGTCAAGGAATAACAGCCCTTGTTACTGCCTATTAAATTGCCAAAGTCTGACTCGTTTTATCTAAGCATACGGACTGATGATAAAAATAATCTCGCCTAAATAGCTACAGCATTACTGATAAAAAGATCGCCCAGCACGATAGCCAAGGTTCAATTCCGTTATCTCGGCGCAGCACCTAACTAACTTACCAGGGCGATCAATTGCTAATGACTGGAGCCACTCAACTTTTGGATGATTGGGCTCACGGAATTACTCGGGCCATTTCATGTTGGCTGCATGTTCTAAGGATCTCCGACCTCGCGGCCTGATGTGTGAAGCTGACACGAAAACGCGTTGCACAACTGCCGCGCAAGTCAATCTGCGTTACTGCTCACGTGAATCTCAATAACGCCTTAGGCCCTAAGTGCCACAGTAAGGAAGGTAGCGAACTGAGCCGGCTATGTCGATCCACAGCCGATGACGCAAAAAGTCAGCACGCTAAGCCTGATTGGGTGTCCAGAAAGCTGTCACAAGTACCTGCTACAAGATGTTTTCACAAAGAACAGATTGATCAATGAGGCAGACATTCACCTTATTTCAGACTCGGTTTAGAACTACATGCACAGCTTCGGAAGCACTTTAGTATTCCGAAGCTTAATAAGCAGCCAATAAATCCGGTACACCAACGCGAGACGCGTCGTGCCAACCCTACACCTACCCACCTTGCACTCACCATGAACAAGCACTATCTTACGAGGACAAATTGCTCCAGACATCTCAACTCCCTGCATAATCAAGCGGTGGTGGTCTGTGAGAGTAATACGATGTGACTGATTAGAATCGAAATTTTCATGGCAATCCCCTCATAGCACGTACCCCCAGGATTTCTAAAACTTACACACATGGGGTGGTGA
Organism: Fusarium continuum; assembly: GCA_013184455.1. Lineage (NCBI taxonomy): Eukaryota > Fungi > Ascomycota > Sordariomycetes > Hypocreales > Nectriaceae > Fusarium > Fusarium continuum. The sequence goes on along the minus strand of JABCKB010000880.1, from coordinate 13,153 downwards.
AGCACGGTTTCATGATTCATGACATTCTATCCCAGAAACAATACGGAAAGGCGAATATAGGGCTAAAATCCATAATCACAACGCTTACGATCCCAGATTATGTTAAATCATGAAGTTTCATCAATGGTGATTTGTAAAATTACAGTCATGTCGCTAGATAGATTTTCTCAATGTATTTATTCAGTCGTATACTTTAAGGAAATTTGATTTGACATATTTTGCTGTTATTATAATCATGGTTCTGGAAAAGTATCTTCATGAAGGCCGTGTTTGGCTGCTGTGGTTCGACCTGGACAGGCTGACCGTAGAGAGGGTCTGTATTCCCCGAATCAAAGGTGCAGCATAGTTTAATGACGCCAAAACTTCCATTCAGGCAGTAAAATGGTGAGGGCCTATCCGGACTGTTCCGTTGCTTTCAACATTGTGTTGCTGCCGAGTGCAGACCACAGCTGCGAGAGTTGAGCAATGATAATGTAACCGATGAGATGGTATTTTAAACATAGACTCGCGGTAAGACACAGCCAGTACTGCCATTTCTAGGGTAGGTCTTGGTTCAAGGAGAACGGCAAAGAGATGGCAGATTTTGTTCTTACAACTTAGCTATGTCTCCTTATTACACGATAAAAGTAGAGTCTGACTGTATAAGCCTTCATGTGACGGCTAGATGATAACGTGGTGTTTGGATTATCCAGTTTGTTATTGATCTCCTAATCGTGTTTACTCACACCCACCAATCTTGAACAACCTTGAGTTATCATCCCACCTCGTTCGACATAGGTTCAACTCCGTACATGATTTTTTGGTGCCTCCACTCATCCAAAAACGTATTTCACCTTGTCTTTTTGTAAAGAGTCTCAAACTGGACATTTTGACTGATCCCATTGAAGTCAAGGGGCTTGCGTGCGAGCATGACGTCCATGACGACACCTGCTTGAACCACGGCGAGACTGCAGGTGACGAGGCCAGAAATCTGAGTCGCAATGGGGGACCACTCTGCCTGAAGAGCATAGATGGTTGGCAGGCCAGCGAGAACCTGAGCACCCACGTAGCAGAGCGGCAGAAGCGGGACGAGGAAGCAGCTTCGCCAGCCATTGAACCAGTTGCGATAGCGGAAGGCGACGGAAATGCCGAGGAAAATGCTGGAAACATTGGCAAAGAGCCACCAGCAGGGAAAAAGATGGAGAACCAAAGGCTGGTTACCATAATATGTGTATATACCTCCATAGGAAAGCATGCATTCCTCGAAAATGAAATCTAGTAGCCCTGCCAGAGCTAGGAAGGCCCAAAGAGTTCCGGTTCGGACGTTTCGCATCAAGGCGCCAAAGATACAGCTGCTAAGCACAGCGCCGTAGGACCACCATATGGTGCCGACGTAGACGTCGAAGTCGCGCCCCAAGAGCGTAAACAAGAGCCACATGTGGTTTTCAGACACAGTCCAATAGACGTTGGCCAAGTAACAATTGATGGCTTCGGCTAGAACAAAAGAAGCAGACCCAACTGTCATAACTATGGGAACCGTAGACTTCCATGTCTTGCTCTCGTAAAAGCCGAAAGCCACGAAAATGGGTATAATGATCAACAAAATGACCAATACAACCTGGACGTGTTGTGCATCCTGAGGAAAGATATCATGAGGCGGAGGGAAGGTTCGATAGGTGGGATCGAGTGCTAGTTTGGACACATCTTGGCCCTTAGCATCTGCTACTTGAGAAAGAACAAGTAGAATGCTTGATAGATGGATGCAAGCCTGAGTTATCATAATAACAGCTCAAAATGTGTTGAGTTTGAAAGGAAAGATAATATGGAAGCATGTGTATGAGAGGGACAGGTAAGCAGTTGATGGGAAGCTTTTTATACCCAAACCGGCCGTACGTTCAAGATTTCTCGAGGTTCATAGCGCGTCCTAGTTTCTCTTTCAAGTAGGTCGGAGCCGAAGCATCTACCATGCTTACTTGACAACTTTCCATGGGCCCATGGGTCGCGGGTAGCAAAGTTTAGCTTGTGTGAGCACCTCGAAAAGGCTAGAGCTGCAGCTGACTAAGGATATCCTTTGCTCTGAATGGCTAATAGTCTAACTAGCAGCTCGCCTCCGTTTGATCCATATCCACAGCCCCGTTGCAGGTTGTCGAGTAAATACGGTAATTTCGCATTATTCTCTTCCGGCTTTTCTCCACTCACGGAACTGAAAAACCTGCGTAGGTGAAATGGCGCTATACCGGCACTCCGCATTCATATTCATGACGAACCTGGTGAAAGGACGATTTTCTGCCACAGGGAAGACTTCTGAATCGCAGGACTACTACTAAACTCCTGTATGACCTAGAATGAGGCTAGATTGCATCTGCTGGTAAGCCGTTTAAATAATCACCATTCTCCAGAGTTTCCCGTACTCGTTTGACTGTTGAGCTTCTCTCAAGAGCTGGCGGCCTTCAAGGCACATGACACTCTCTTGACCCACCGTGGGACGGTCGGAAGCGGAAGTTCAGCCACTGATAATGAGAGCTTGCATGATTCGGCATGGTCCGTCCCTATTCAAATCTCTGGTTACGTAGTTAAGAATTGCCACGTGGCAATTGCCGTTACTTTGGCTATGTCAGGTGGGTCGGTAGAAGAAGAAAAAACGACACTCCAAAGCTGGGTGATATTACCTATAGGTTAGACCGTTGGAGGCAGAGGTTAGCTGTCTAGGGCCTGGGCGTGTTCCAGCATTTCTTCAAACACACACTATTCAAAATGTAGAAAGTGCTTTGGGATGTCGGTTTTTTTGCGACCCACCTACGCGTGTCTATCTTAAAAATGATACCCTAACCACCGTTTGAAGTTTATACATGTGGCCGCATATGCGCTCTTTGAGAAAAACTTTACACGACATCTGGAACGTCGATCAGGTGTTTGATGGACCACTACCCGGCCACCAGAAGATCGTTAATAAATTGGTGCAACAAGATTATTAGGTAACCCAATATTTACTTAACTTCAGCAATCTACTTAATAGCCCGACTCAGCACACAAAAACGCTTTAAGAATTAACCATATATACCTACTATATTATATTAATCACATACTCGGCAAAAACTTGATCTTTGTTCCAGAAATTATGAAAAGCCCTCTAAGATGTGGCGGTGATATTTGGGAAAGCTTTTCACAGCGACTGATGTGCGGTGTAAGTGTTAAGCTAGTAACTGCTGTCAACTCCGACGTATCCTGGGACTTTTCCGGTTGTTAAGCATAGGATATCTTTCCGTAACATCGATGTCTTTTTTTTGGGAATCATCGTGGATTTTTAGAGCCTACATTGGTCCGTGTTCATGCTTCTGAGGAAGAGTCCAAGGTGTAACTGGGGAGGAGAATAAGAGGCCTGCGTCTATTCAGATAACTGACTGATTCCCTCGAAGATAGTGCCACATTGAATAGCCTGCCCGGTTGTTACCCCAGGGTGCTGTCTCTTTAACCAACGAATCAACGGCTCAGGTTCTCGAGGCACATTTCAAAACCAAAGTAAAACATAAGACTTATAAAAACATCATCACCAGAGCCTCCTCTTAATCTCACGCTTTTGGAGCTGCTTCATAACCTTACCCTCTCCACGTGTTCAACACTCACCAATGACGTTCTTCTGCGCACACTCTGGGAGATGGGTGTTATGCGCGAGTTTCATAGTTGCGAGTACGTGGTGCACGCATTCCTTGGTGTTTCTGCACTTTACTCGCAACGCATAGGCCAGATGGGAAAGACGAACTCTTCTCAGTTGGCATTCATTATCATAGGATGGCAAATCAGATTGCTACTGAGCGTTTGGAAACTCCTGTTCCAGAGATTTTAGGGGTCTGCGAGTTTGCAGTATTTTTCCGAATACGTGGGTGAACCTGGATCGCTGACTCTTTAATGTCTGCCTGGTGCTGAGGCTTGTACAGGTTCCGTTGGCTTTCTCCTTATATAATGTAGCTTTAGGAATAACCAGAGCCACCCAAAATCGTTTCTCATCGGAGACGCCCTCGCCCCAGACTGGATAATCCTTCTAAGCGAAGTTGGACAACTTTGCATTGCCATCTCTTTGCCGTTACGCTTTATTTAAATCTGTTGTGTTGACAAGTCATAATAATACCCCCCAAGACGGCGATCTATACACGAAAACGCGTTCATGGGTGAACTCAGGCACCGCCGCTTATTCATCATTTTCAAAAATAAAACAAAAAGTATGATTATTCCCATGACTCGAAGGACGAACTTCCGTTTTCTTGTCGGAAGACGCGTCGCAAAGCCCCCCTCAGTATCCCAGTAAGTTCATCCTGCGGGCTGACAACCTTGCATCCGAGTAGCTAGCGTCAGGGGCTGCCTGGATTTCCCGATATCTCACTGGCTGAAGACCGAGTCTATTTTTGTCCAAGTCTGAGCGCTGAAATAGGAGCTGCCCACGCCTCACTCAAATCAAGCCTCAGCCTGAGCTCAGCAGTGGCTTAAGCTAAACAAGGGTGACGAAGCTGGGTACAAGAGCCAGCAACGCAAATTGGAGTGTTTATTTAAATCGTCTTTAGCGCCAAATCCATCACACACATGTCTGTCAGAGAGCACGTAAAACTGCTTTATTGACTCCTTCTGTATGTATCCACTAAGTTTTGCAGTTTTCTAAATGGCTTCAGGATCAGAGGCAAATGATTTCAGCGGTTCTCAGACAACTCCTAACGGGAAGATCTCAAAGGCAAAAAAGGGCAAACCTGTCCATGTCTGTCCTGAATGTCAAAAAGTATGAGTCTTTCTTTTGTGGGAGCGCGCCACATGTTGACAGAGCCAGGTATATACCAGAGCTGAGCATTTGAGGTTAGTGTTTACTGAATGATCATATTTCACGTAGGCTGTACTTATCGATTGACAGGCGGCATCAATCCTCCCACCAGGAACCTCAGTATCAGTGTCAAGTATGCGATAAGCGCTTCTATCGCAAGGATCTATTGGAGAGGCACTATAAACGGTTTGTGTATTTTATCCACATTTTATACATTTATTTACTAACCTCCATACTCAGAAGCCATAAGGAAGCTGATGATCACTGCTAGCCACACTCGGCTGTCTCATCAGTATAGCAACGTGCCTGGAGGATTCAAAGAACGAAGACTGTTACAACGTACTTAGTGTCTCTACTGATCATACCATATTAATACACCTTAATCGCTGCATTGCACGTGTTCTTAACTATTGCCAACAACCGGGAACGAATGAACCCTATATGATTTCCGGCAATGGCGTCGATCAGGGCGTCAGCAGCCGAAACCGCAATCTTTCCAAAGTCCCAAAGGTTAAGTACTTATTGCGTTAGTGACCGATGCTTCCTGTCCAATACATTGGTTTCACTCACCAGCAAGGTAATAGAAAAGCAGCCCTCGACTGATGTCTTGACGTTAGAGGTCATCACAGTAAAGGTCCGCTCCACTGTTGACTTATATGGTGGCTCACCACAAGCAAGTTCTACAAATTTGATGTGTTATTTGTAGCTGTTTCTGCAGCAGCCGAAAAGCTAGTCCTCGCGGCTTGCCCTCTGCCATTGTTCGATGAATTCGAACTAATCGCCAGGCATTTGAACAAGAAAGTAATAGAATGCTAGTTTGAGATTCTACCGCGGCGAAATAGATAATCACAGCCTGCAATTACTTTCTGAGTTTTACCGTACAAGGCCCTCAAGCAACGATGCCTCTAACACCCCAACAACTTCCCCTCTCACAATACCGGCTTGGCAAGCAGACCCCTAGAGGATCGGCAACGAGGGCATCTATGTCTTTGTACCAAGCCGAGAATAGGGCATCAGCCTTTGAACAAGTGCCCATAGCCAATCTCTGGGGCTTCCCACAGCTGGGCGGCGCTCGGCCAAACCGGCCTCCCGGATCTCTTTTTGGTTGCGTCGGGCTTCTCATCTGTGCGGGTCGCACCAGCGAACTCAAGGCTTTGCGGGTCTTTAACATACCCATGGCAGGCAACATGAGCTTCACGACCGTGGTGGTCTTGGGTCTTGTAACTGAAGGTCACATGAGCACCCCGGGGATCTTGTTGGCGCCGGCCGTTGATGGTAGTGGTGAAATGAACCTCGCTCCTGTTCACATTGACCGCTGTTAGTGTGTCTGGATCAAATTGTGTAGTGGAACTAGAACAGAAAGAGGCGTGTAATACCGAACAAGCACCGCTTGAGGATACAGCTCCTTGTGGCGCGCTGTCTGATATGCCAACGCAATCAGCTGGCGCATTCGTTCCTCTGTTGCAGGCACATGGGCTCTGTGGAAATAGTACTTGACAATGTTAATAGTAGACATCGACGTAGATTTCAGAGGTTTTCTACGACTGACAGATGGGAAACTGGAGTGGACAGAACAGAATGAAGAGGACAAGATCTTCAGGTCCCGGGGACAAGAGCATTTCTATAGCCGTACCTGATTGAAATCCCGGCACCTATTTGTGTAAGTACTGATGCTTAATCTAAGAATGGTTGCACGGCAGGAAGCGTCAGTCGATGTCAGGCCAACGATTTCAAGGCGTTTATGAGTTAAGTTAGGACCAATTGCCATTATTAAGAATGTACAACTTGTTTATATCCTGTTACACCAAGTTTCGACTATCATCTTCCTATTAATAGATTCCGGCCCCTCGCGCGTTTGCAGCGCTTAGGTATCTAGAGATGGTGTGGGCCGCAAAAACTAGCTTTTCGGCTGCTGCAGTGACAGCTACAAATAACACATCTAATGCATAATTTAAATATTATATCATAATAAGGTACTTCTGCAATTGCCTATGAGCGCTTAGGTATCATGTATCTTGTTGAACCCGAGAAATCAACTCGGCGCTTACGTTAGGTTTGACGCTGAGTGGTCCGTGCACCGATCGATAATTACTTTCCACTCACTCACTCTCCCACTGCCTTGGCACTGACCAAGCCAAATCAACCCCCAACTCTTGCGTCTCATCTCGCGCGATCGAATATATAGATAGGTAGATAGTCCGACTTGTGTTACAATTCTCGCGGCAGCTTCTCACATTTCCGTTGGCTCTCTTACGCTCATCGCTTATTTCCAGACAAATGATGATTCACGGGCCCTTCTGGGTACGAGCGCGACGCGTGTCCACAACACGGCCACGTTTCTCACAATTTTCAACGTCCCAGTGTCGCGCCTCTTATCATGTACTTCATTTGACCATGTCGAAGCCAAGCCTTCAATACAGATACATCCAAGATGTTGAGAGACTGGAAGACTATCGGCCTGGGGGGTATCACCCTGTTCAAATCGACGACCTTCTTTATCACAACCGCTACCGTATAGTGCACAAGCTCGGCCATGGCACGTTCTCAACCGCTTGGCTTGCCGTCGACCAACGCAGCTCAAGATATGTCGCAGTTAAGGTCGGGACTGCAGACGCAGGTGACCACGAGGCTGAAGTTTTATCTCGGCTTGCATCAAATTTGTTGGACGAGCCGTTGATACCTAGAGTCATAGATCACTTCAGCGTCGACGGCCCTAATGGGAGTCATCCCTGTTTCGTCACCACACCGGCAAGATGCAGCTTGATCGATGCGAAGGAGTCATCCGACTCGAGACTATTCCAGCTCAAAGTCGCCCGGTCTCTGGCTGCTCAGCTTGTCTTGGCTGTTTCTCAAGTCCATTCACAAGGCTATGCCCATGGAGGTTTGTTGTTTAGTCAAACATCCCTCGCACCCGTCACTTGCTGAAGCTCTTTCTTAGACCTCCACTTAGGCAACATTCTTCTTCAGCTTCCGGATTCTCTCAACAATTTGTCGATAGAGCAATTATATGCCAAGTTTGGGGTCCCAGACCCACAACCTATCGTCTGCCTCGACGGAACACCAAAACCTCGTTCAGCACCCGGGGTGCCTTCGTATGCTATTCCACCCGTTTGGCTCGGCATACCAAGCGATGAGGTCTTACTCACCGACGCCAAGCTTCTGCTCGGCGATTTTGGTGTTACCTTTCGCCCGGCAGACAAGTCTCGTTTCGAATCCCACTCACCTCTTATTCTCAGGCCCCCCGAGACGCATTTCGAAGCTACGACACCCCTTACACTAGCATCCGACATATGGAGCCTCGGATGCATCATATTTGAGTTACTTGCTCACAGGTCTCTAATTGACGGCATCCTTGCGCCTCAAGATGATATCACGGCGCAGCAGATTCACCTCCAAGGGCTTCTTCCCGCTGAGTGGTGGGACAAGTGGGAACAACGGTCCAAATGGTTCGACGAAGCGGGAAGACCCCTTAGTAATGAGCGTGACATATGGAGGTGGGATAGGAGGTTTAGCCAATGGATACAAGAGCCAAGGCAATCACTGGGTATGGATGTTATCAACCAAGAGGAAAAGACTGCGCTTCTTGGGCTGTTGGGCTGGATGCTTGCATGGAAACCTAGCAATCGGCCAAGTGCGCAACAGGTCTTGGATTCAGCTTGGATTGAGAAATGGGCATTACCGGATTACGAAACGAGCCGAAAGGGTTAGACATGACATGTTATAATAAGCCTCTGAGCTTCTAGTGTCTGTCAGGTTAAAATAACAGAAATGGATGAAGCGTGGAATTTCACATCATGGGCAACTGGACGTATCGAATAGAGTGCCAGTATACAGTGATATCAGATGCTGGAATGGTCAAAATTGCAGGCACATCTAAGGAGATAAACTGGCATTCGGGCTGGATGGTTGAATGGTGCATCCTGTTTGTGGCGTTCCAGAGTGGCGAGCTGAACTGGTATGCCCCCTACAGAATGGCCAACGCTGTCGACCAAGACATCAGGTGCCCTCGGATTGCTAACGTTAATGCATAATATGGAGCATCAGGGTCGAAACAGTACAGCTTATTTGTCAAATAGATGTATCTCACGCTTCATCCAAGTTTTCTTTCTCTCCCCTTTCTTCACACTTTCACACGGCACTCTCACTTTCGAGATATTACCTAACATGTTCCGATCTCTGACCAAGATAACCTCTAGAATACGTCAATGTCAGTGACGCGAAGCAAAACAAGTACGACGATGAGCACCGAGATGAGCAGTTCAAAGAGCAATACTTCCATCCGAATTCACACCACAGAGTTGGACGACACCAGTGCTCAAGTTTTCCCAACGCTTGTAGATATTTCTAGCAGTGGTACAACCATCATTACATCTGGCGATGCATGCGTCACAAGCGTCAACCCACCCAATGGCGACCCTCTTCTTGCAGGCCACCTGGACGACTGCCCGAGCTTCAATATCGTCACTGTCAGCCCATGCACGGCATACGTTTAACTACAATCTTATCTCATCTAACTATTTAACAGCACTGAAACATTTCTTGAAAAGCGTGACGTTGTCCTAATTCCCACTGGTTTTCCCGCAGGGAGACCGATACACAATAGATTCGCTCCTCGGCAGGCTGATGAACCAACAGCCACAACTATTCAACCTGGTGTCACGCCAGACTATACCACGTACTGCGATTCTCCTACAGAATTTTTCAAAGCATGCTCGGGAGCTGGTATCACTGCGCCTACGACCACACTCTCTGCATCCACGGCTGCTGTAACGACGACCGAGGATTCGTGCGGGTCAAGACGAATGTTCAGAAGAGCAGCTGAAGCTCTGGGTTATGGATTTGAAAGAAATGGGGAAGCCTATGATATGCCTGGATACAGAGTGTTTTGATGGACATGTAAGAGACGCATAGTTGTAACGATGTTTTTAGACACATGAACAACATCGTATCCCACAGTACTGTGAATAATGGGTCCGTATCAGGAGGAATTGCTCGTATCCAAGTTGGTATTCGGTAACATTCCCCTGCGAAATGCCCGAGTTCAATTTCAGGGTTCTATCACTGGCCGGTTCATGACAGAAACACAATCCTTGTATTTTCGTGCGAGAATAAAGGCAAAATGGTGCTGCTGCAGTGCTCAGGGTGAGTGTTTATGGGGACTTGGAGTAACAACGCCAAAATAACGGGCCAACTTGGAGCATAGGTAATGGAGGTCTGAGACACGGAATTTAGGTCATTAGACAAATGTGAGAAATGCTGGGTCACGCAAGGCGAGAGCGCTAGATACAGTGCGATTGTCTTGCCCTGTCACTAGGTGCCAAAGAATAGCGAGTCCGCCCCTCATACTTGAGCTTCCTCAACACCTTAAGATTTTCGATTTTCATGGCGCCCCCTAGCTAGGGAACAAGACTTGCCAGATTCTACACTGTATTTCTCCCAACCCTCCTCCCTCTATACCCACTAGCACGAAACGGGCTCTTGGTTACGCAAGGAAACAACGCGACCCAGATCAAGTGTAAGACCAGACTTCGGGACTAGAAACGCGGGCAGCTGGGTTGGCGGAAATATTAAGAGCCCCAATGATCTTCAGACCATTGACGAAAAAGACAGAAACTTCTTTTGTGCCATTCTTTACGTCAAAGTCTTTATTTTTAACTAGTTGGCTGAAATCACCGAGCTCAAGCATTGCCTGGTTGCTGTAAAAACCTCGCATAGTGCGAAGTGATACTAGATGTTATTGATAATTAAGACAAGGGTGAACTTGTTGTTCTCCGCATTAGATCTAGCAAGACATATTAGTTAAAATAAAATAACCAGACTTTAAAAACATAGATCTATTTTTAATTCAATTGCTTTTAAGCTTCAAAGCTATAAACCTAGCCATTTGAATTTTATCATTTTTATGAGTGATCGCTAACTAAAAGATTTCAAGGTATTTAATGCATGCTGTCTATGGGCAGCAAAAGACTTAGTAGTAGTCAATTGTCTGCATACCATCACCAGCCAGTGAGGGGCTAGCGGAACGGTTGGAGCATTATATTCCAGCGGCATGCTTGTCTTGAGCATGTTCGACCAAACTCCGAAAGGTTATCGGTCCAAATCCAGCGTCCCTCATGTGATGCATGCTCATTTTTGTTCTTTTTGCTGATTCTTCCAACAACTATCCCTTTTACTACAAGTAGTATGATCTTACGATGCTATGGAGCTCGAGCATGGCGCTCTAATTGCATTCGTAGACGCTCTATACCTGTCTCAAGAATGATCTAGACTAATAAATCATTTGGCCACTGTCTTCTCTGGAAATCATAGCCAGTAGATGACGCTGATAGTGGTAGGCAACAAAGAGTACTTCTTTGAGAGCACAGATAAGTACGGAGTACATACGCTGCGTATATAGATACTAGGTATAATCACGAGTCATTCTAGCGGCCAGTTAGCCTTAGTTTTGGTCTTGCACTTCATCCCACTAAGTAACAGTTCTGAATACAGACTTATTTAAGTTTTCATTTTATCTGACAATCTTGCCTCCTGGAGAAACTTCGGCTCTTGCTGTCATGAACGCAAATCAACTTTTACATCAGCATCGCTTCTAAACCTGCTTCATCTTATACTCTCTGAGTTTCAAGAGAGTCAAAAAGAAGTCGTGGTTCCGCCCGGGATTGAACCGGGGACCTTCTCGGTGTTAACGAGATGCCATAACCAACTAGACCACGGAACCATGGGTTGTTATTGAGCACAATAGCTCCTAAGAGCATGTATTGATCCAATTTTCTTATTACTCAGAACTAGATCATGGGAATGTATCGAGCCCAAAGGATGACATCAGTAACGCACGCCTTTCACAATAACGTCTCATGAGTGTGCTTGTATGATTCTTCTCCCTTCAGCCTTGAGTTAGTTGTCTAACTTAGGTCCAGAGAATCGAATGCAGTAACAACCAGCAAAGAAAACCACCCAGCAAAAGATCCTTGTTGGCTCCCTAGGAATCCCACACTTGTATCTAGCCAGTCACTGCTGTTTATTTACTTAAGCGAAGTAAGTCAAGTCTGCATGAGAGTTTGCCAAGGCCTCGTCGTCTCCGTTGTTCATCTCTGATGAACCCTCTGACTTTGGTTCAAACGATCAAGTCTCAGAGTAAAGAGCTGTATTGGTTAGCTGCTTCTGCGTACTGTGACCTTGCTGAGAGGGCGTTAGATTCTTTGTGACTCACCTCTTTGAGCCTAGATACCTTTTGTTCGAAGACTTGCAAAACGCCGTCGGCATAAACAAAGCATTTGGCTAGCTGTCACAAAGAGGCTAGATATGCGTCTAACATTTGCCAAAATGTTACGGCTCAAAGAGTCTTATTAGAGGTGACTTGTTTCAGGATGTAGATGGCTGCTGTAAAAAGAACGGCATCACTACAGAGCCACAATGAAGAAATTGTCCTTTGGATGAGCGAAACTTCAAAAGTGAATGCGATTGCTAGGGCAGATTCTCTGGGGATAACAGTGCCATCACCTATCTTGGATGGCTAGTTCCCTGTCCTGGTAATGGCGCAGGACTATAAAGCCAGAAGACAAAGTTGTGATGCATTAGGTGGAGAATAGATTTCCAGGTACCGATTTAGCAACTGAGGCCTCTTTAGCATCTGTATCATGAATCCAAATCAGCCACTTTCATGGCTTGGCCGCAGGGTGAAGAAAAACTTGGCCGATCTTCACACTGAAGTTGTATGAGAGCACCGGCCACGTTTTCCTACACCCCCTAGCTTGGGTCCGAGTCTCAGTAGAAGCTCCAGCGGCCCGATCACCCTTCATTGTCTAAGGTAGGATGTTAACTTGCAAAGCTTAGTTTGATGAATGGCGAAGTCCATCTCTTCACTAGGAATTCTTTCGATATTCTTTGAGCTCAAGCACATCATAATCTGCCCCATGTCTGCCCCACACCCATGTCAATTGGTATTAGCTTCACGAAAATCTTGGATAAAAAAAGGGGCTCTGCTTTCATGACTTAATGTCGACCTACTGAAGTTGATGCAAACGTGTCGAACTAGGAAAGGACCCACTAAAGTCGAGTAAATATACGCTTATAAACTGATAGCACATTGGAGTCACTGGCATCTCGATGAACAGCCAAAGCCACGGCTGTTCTTGCGGTAATACCAATCCAATGCCAAGCGTTCGGGTCAAAATACCGCGTCATGAGGAGTTCAAATTGAACTTAGACAAGCCTTTCAGCCCAAAGCGACTTTGAACGAGTATATTGGCTCTCTGAAAGAAGATGGGTAACAAGTAAAACCATGATGTGGTCTTCTCAGGTTAGGACGTGAGCTCCGGCAAGGCTTTAAGAAGCGACAAAAACGCAGGACTTTATAGTTAAAAATTTCAT